>APFE031592710.1:17481-92359 GCA_000404065.3 Pinus taeda | reverse complement strand
ATTTACCATACCTCTCATTTATTTATATTTTTATTAATTTACCATACCTCTTTTATAAATATGGTATTTGGCCCATACTATTAGGGCGAATGGAAGGTTGTAACTCCTAATTTCAAGGGCTAAATTTATCGTTTTTACCTTCTCCCTTAAAATAAGGTGGGCTATTTAAGGCTATTTGTGAAAATGTACTATGATACAAAATATTTGCCCACTAAAAATTTAAAACCCCTTAATTTCGCCAAAGGGAAAACATTCGCCCCTAAAATTTTCCATGGATTACATCCTGGGTTAATTATCATTGAAGTTATTACCGTAAACAAAGAGATAAAAAAGCATCATTCATCATTTACTGATTGTTAATATTTGATGCAAGAGTTCCTTTCTCTCCTTCTTGACCTAACCACTTGCATTCTACAACTTTGAGATTTTTAAATTATAATTTGTCACTGCCACAACATTACTTTTTATTCACTAGAAAAAAATATGTAAGAAATGTCTATTGGGAGCCAACCAATTGGTTCATATATGTTTACCATGTCCCCAGAATCACTACTGTATGGTGGTCCATCAGTTCCTCCTCGATGACAGTCACTTAATGGGAATTTTTCAGGAGCTGCCTATTCTCCTAAACCTTCTAGTTGGTCATTTTATTTATCTACATATATTGTTCAGAGCATGAAATCCATGTTTGAATTTTGTGTTACATCAGAACAATAAATTCGGATGGTATCTGATAACTCATGAAACCCTCTAGTAATGCCAACTAGTGTTTATTATCTGCCTTGTTGCAACCACCTTATCCTCCACCTTGGGGACAACCTGTTGTTGCATCATATTATATGGTTGGAGGTAAACATTTCATGAAAACTTATGGTTAGATACCTAGGCCTAGTCTAGGTCAGCCTAATCTAATTCAACCTTTTCTTGGCACTCCTTACCCTTGGACGAACATTATTTGGAATCCTGCTTTTACTAAATAGTTTGGTCTAGTTTCTCTACAAGTGCCACATTATCAACTTTTTCAATCTATTGGACAACCTATTCCTTAGATACATGTTCCAAGTATTGTCATACCTGTCTAGCATCCTGTTCAAGGGATTCCACCAATAGTTAATCAACAATGTCTCCAAGGAATTCCTCAAACATCTATTCAACAACTGATTCAATGATCTGTTAAAAGTGCACCAGAAACGCCTATTCAAACACATTTTTCACAGCTCGTTCCAAGTTTTCCTCAAACAACTATACCAAGAGTATCACAAATGACCATTCCAGTTACCGCTGAAATATCTATTCTTGAAACTACATAGGAAATCCCTTAGGTTTCTTCTTATCAAACTGTTCTTACAGTGCAGTCTATAACATAGATTCCTATTGGGAAATATGCTATAAGAATAGTTCAAACACCTTTTCAAGGAAAATCTTATTAGGTTCCACCTTTTGAAGGACAAGGTTTTCAAATTCCACGTTTCCAAGGTCAAACTTTCCATAATCCACCTTGTCAAGGTCAATTTATTAAAATTCAATCTATTCAATATCAATTTGTTCAGGGTCAACCTTTTCAAGTTCATCCTATATAGGGGAAATATTAATTAGTTCAAATGGGTCAAGATCCACCTTTCTAGAGTCAACTATACTTTAATCATACTTATTAACTACCTATTCAACCTCAGCCTGGTATTGGTCACCCTGGTTACCCTGGTGGAATTCCAATTCCACCTACATAGGCTAGTCCAGGCTATCATGGGTATCCTAATCCAAAGGTTGGTCTTAATCCACAAGCTTATATAACTTTACAGAAGGACCCTAACTAATACTTACCATTTATTTTACCCCTAGATTTACCTGATTTATTCCAATTAACAAACGGTCCATTCATAATTATCCATATTGGTTGGTGATTCCTACCATGTTACCAAGTGACATACCCAAATTTGGATGCAAATTACGAGAATCCCCATCCAATCATGTGATGACATATCATCTTTGGTGTGCATCAAATTCTTTAATTGTTGATTCTATCCATCTTCGCCTTTTCCAACAAACTTTATACAATTTCACAACCAAATGGTACATTGAGCTACCTCACGCCTATTTTCATAACATTAACTCTCCATAAACAATGTTTTTAACCTATTTGTAGCTACCAATTCGATATGATGCTCATACTCAACTATTGAATTTTTTAAAACAATTAAAATCGACCAATATTTTCGATCATATACATGAATGGAGACATAGCCATCGACTAGTCAAAGTTTTTATTCAGATCAAATTATAGTTGAATTGTTTACGAAGTCACTTCTTGCTATCATTATCAAGGATGCTTCTAAGGGAGGTTTCATCATAGAAGAACATGTAATTTATCGTTTCCAATATTTAGACTTAGTATACACCCAATCTAGCACCCTATATGAGAAAATCTTGAATTTACCGCGCCCTACAGGTGATCAAATAGTTATGTCTCCTATAATATATAATGTAACTGATGGCACACACTAAAGCCCAAAAAACATATATTGATACCTAAAAATTCTTTGAGAAGGCTTCAAACCTCATTTCACCACACTTGGTTCTGCTAGTAAACATGGTCTGTTGAGTTGATTCCTCCACTTTTTCAACACCGAATTTATTGAGATGGATGAAAAATAATATAATGATCCAATTCCGATCATAGAGGGCCATGGAAATTTAAAATTGTGGAATATGTTGATTTATATACATTTTAACTTGAACTTGCATATGAGACAATTGGTATATTACATACTCCCCCCCTTAATATAACACTTTCCTCAATGGTCATCTCTTATTTATTTCATCATTATTATGTTTTTTCCCAATATTTATCTCCCACTAGAACTATATTTTCATTTAGACTACTTTTATCTTCCAAAATCTAATTTTTAGGTCATCTTTGAATCATGTCATCTGACTCAGAACAATAAAAAGTGGGATCCGTCCCCTTCAAAAGGAACAATTTTATTTCTAGGAAATACCAACAAGTAAAACAGTAATGTTTTATTAATAATCATAAACATTAACGGTTACAAAATGTTCTTTTTTTTTTTTCAATCATTTGGCCATTGTTCAATTTTATAAAAACAAAAGGAAAAAAATTATACAAACTTATTGTTACTTTTCAAATAATCTTGTAAATTATGGTCGCTTCATGCAATAAATTTTATTGAAGGTTTCTTATTATGTGTGGAAATCACTCTAAGTGTGGTTTATCACCCCGATTAAAAGAACCTTGGGTGGTTTAACAACATCCATGGAAAGCACCCCAATGTGTCGGACCAACATATCCAATTAGTACCTTTCAATCATAATCACATTATGTTTTATCATAGCATTTTCAATCAAATTATATTCAGAATATTTTTAATTATCAAATATTTATCATAGTAACTTTACAAGTACTCATAGAGAACCTATCTCGTAAATTATCGAAATCATGATAGTCGTCATAACTACAAAAAGTGCATATTGTCTTAGACCCTGTTAAAGACATCCACAATATTGGTAATACAATAAGGGGACTACACTTCTAATATTTCCATCCTGAGCACTAGGCTCCTTTCCTGTCAGGATGTATAGAAAATTCTTACACAATCATACAGAAAGTTCATTTTAACACATCACCTATCTATTTTTTTAATTTGTGCTACAAAGAAAAAAATAGTGGGGAAAATATTCTCCTCCCATCCAATACGAATTGATTTCCACTAACTAGATTGAGTCAATTTAACATCCAATACAACTCCATGATATTGAGTACACTTGGTCCAACATACGATTCATCTTTGTAGTGTCCTACCTATTCCTCTAACAATGCCCTATCTTGAAGAATTTTATCTCAACAACTAACTCTTTTGGTCCTCCTCCAATAGGATCCAAAACCAATAGGGTTTCCTTAGGCTTTCCCCTCTCACCCTCTTGGAAAACTTTTTTCTCTTAATGATATCATCTATATCTAGGAATAGGAAATCATGGAAAGCAACTAACTTTTCCCATATCCCTCCTTGGGCATCTCCCAACTGTAATATAACTATCTGGGATGTGAAATTCTCTTTCACATCTTTTCTCACTATAATTTTCATAATTGACCATTTTCACATTAAAATTAAAGATAAGGAATATTTATGTACATAAAGTATTCGTACTTTATCCTTAGCAAGGCCCCCATATTTTTTAAAAGTAAATTTGACAGGAAATCGTCAATGACATCTCATGTCATACAGGTGGGATTCATCTGAACATTTCCACATAATAATCAACATAAAATCTTGAAAATGATTAATATATATTTTATGCACAAACCATTCATTCCATACTGGTAAACATTATACCTTCATATTTTCAATTGCAATTCACATTGCAACATTTTACCTTTCACGCATTCTTATATTTTGTTTTACTAGAATCTTAGTGATCTCATTCAACTACCCATCCTTAATCACACCATAAACATTAGTCACAACTACTTTTCATAAAACCACACCCTCTATAAAATATTGTTGTTTTCAAAATATCTTGTCATTTTAACTTTGCACATGCATCAATGTTTTCAATATCTCAACATAGTATAAAGGTATTGGTACTATTTATTTTTAATAACCATTTTCATGTATATAAGAGAAATCATAGAGAATTAGAATACCTCTTCCATACTATAGATAAGAAAATGAAAATAAAGTTTCCATCAATTTCTTTTCCAAGACAACAAAGAAGGGAAAGAAGACTTGTTTAAAGATATAAACATTCCAATCCAATCATTTCCATTCAAAACTATTTTAATTCATGCAAAATTAAATTTCATTTATGCATATGTGTCCAATCAACATTCATTATTAAACATTACTAAATTGAAGTCAATCACACAAGCTTTTCTTGGTTAAACAAATTATAATGAAAACTATTCAAAATGCTATCTAGATTTTTATTTAGCCATGACAATGAAGGAATCCTATTTCCATAAGGGACTTAAGTCATTTGATTTATTATGTATTTTCACTAAAATGTTCACAAATATTGGGTGAATTTCTATAGGATAGTAACATATTCTTTCAGATGAATGATGTATATGAGCTACATTTGTCATTGAATCATCAACTTATAGAGTTGTGAAGTTTGAGCAAATAAAGTAATCAACAACATCTGACTATTACTAGTTATATTGAATAATCTTGCCTTCCATTATTATAATTTTGACCCTATGATCAACACACTTCAAAAAACAATCTACACCTGAATTTTGTAGCTCACTCAGGATCCTACAATTTGTCATTCCATGGTCGATCGATGTTTGTGATATGTTTACCTGTGAAAGTCACTTACTCACACATGCTCAGTCCTCAATAAAATAATAATTGTTCCTTCCTTATACAAGCTCAAAGAAAAATAAGACCAATGATCAAGACAATTCTTGTGAAATGTTCAGCCCATATAGACAATCAGTGCTCACTTTCGTTGACAATTTCCCTCACTTTGCTTGAATTTGTACTTCTATTTCGGTAAGTTCTTTTAACTCACTTTTTCACACCTTCACTTTCACATCTGCCACTATCACTTTTAGTATCTTCTCCTTTAATAAGTGTCTTTTTCATGTTAGAATCACTCTATAATGTGGCTCTTTCAAGGTTGTTCACATTTTTCAATTACCGTCTTCGTGTTGTCCTACTATCGTAGTTTTCTCTTTTGTTGTTTTCACTCGTACGTGTGCCACACATTTTAATACCAGCAAAGTTAGTTCTATCACATTGTTCTACATTACATGGTATTATATATCATTGGAATATGTTATGGACAAATTTTTATATATTAGTTCACCTTTTCTTCATAGTCATCACTACTCTCGCAATGTGTTTTCTAAGTATTGTAATGTGTGGTTTCAACTGTTGCACTTATAAATATGTGTCTCTTGGATGTTGTTTCAAAATGTGACTAATGTTGCTAACTACTCTACATTCTATTGGCTAGTATTAAGAAAAATATTTGTGTTTGATCCATGTTTGAGTCGTGTTAAGACGCATTTATTTCCCTTACATTGTTGGTCCTGCACTTACCCATTTCGAGAGCTCTTCTTCGTTGTCCTACTCAGTTCAAGTTGTAAAGGCATTAGCCCTCTTACTAGGTGATGATATTATCTTATTCATGAAACTCATTGATGTTGCTTTTCATCTGATTCTTGTTAACCAATTCTTTTCTAAGGTCTCCTCCCTCTCACAGTACATTAGTACCTTCTAGCATAAGTGACCTAGCCTTTTGTTATTTCCCTTGCTGAAAAGTGTTTCCATATGAACATGTAGTCATTGTTGGAGAGAACTACACCCTTCTAATCTTGAAAGGAGTTCATAATGATGAATAACACTTTTGAACAATGAAGTGCACTTCGGCACAAGGAAGCAAACTTTGGAACAATGAAGGCTCATTTGTCTCTTAAGAATTGAATGGTGTGCTCCTAAATCTCGAATCCTTTGAGCGCGTGACACACTACTGAATTTTGGAGAATTTTAATGCATGGCACATTCTTGAATCACAAAGCCTTATTCCTACCCTTTGAGGACATGGTGCACTCCTAAAGAATGAAGACTTAATCCTTCTCTTAAAGAGTGCATGGTCCAGTCATGAAACCTGAAGCCTTCATTTGAACACATCCCCTCAACTAAAAGAAATGAACCCTCTTAGTTACTCTTAAGAACACAATTTCATTTTGAGGGCTCAAAACCTGACTCCTTCATCCATTTAGTATGCACACTTGTGCCCTCCATTTTCTCTCGAGTACACAAGAGCACATTGAACAAACAAATGATTCTCCTTCATGCTTCATATTGGTACCTTGCACCCTTTATTTCTCTCTCTCCCTCCAACTTACTTGAGTGCAAAAGTGAACCTTGAAACCCTCTTATGAGCCTTTTCCTTTCACTTCCTTCAGCACAATAAAATTGAATAGTCGAGCCTTTGTAAGCCTTTGATTAGTTTTCCTTTGACCGCCTTATCAATCCCCTTTCTTGTAACCCTCTCCCAGTCCAATCATGAGTTGATCATTCCATGAGCTATGTAGTGATAGAACAAATGATTTTAGGATTGATTTTTGCTTGTCATGAATGATTTTCATTTGTAGGAGTACCTTCCTAGATTGATAAGGTAATGCTTAAAGTATACAGAAGGGATAAATCATGGAGAAACATCTGTGCAGAGGAAGACCAAAAAGAGAGTTATGATGGAGACATGAAGCAAATCATGGTCCCAAGACAAAAATAAGACAGTGTGTTATATATCAAAGGATTTCGATATTTATGAACGACGTTTTGGAGGGTGGATGTAAGAAAAAAGTGGATCCTTAATGAAGATGAATCATAGATCAAATTTACCACCAAGAATATGAGATGAAGAGATAAGAAATACAACTTGCCATTTACACTTCATTATGATGTCAATGTCATCATTGATAAGTTGAATTTTTACAAGTAGCATCATAATAGAAAATGTGTGTCCATGTGCCATGCTACATCATCATCTGGAATGTAATGATGTATGTGCAAGAAAAATTAAAAATTGTAATGTGTGGAAGTCCAACAGTCATATGTGGAATATAAAAGGTCACTTAGTCATATATGGACAAATTACCTTTAGGAGAAGTCCAAAATTCATTTATAAGTTAAAGAGTTTCATATAAGTTGAAAGGTTGTAATAGAAGTCCAAGAGCCATGAGGGTAACTCAAGATTCATGTGCATATGAAAGGTAATTCCCCTTGTCCTAAAAGTAACCTCATAACTCAAGCAGAGGGATTTTGGAGGCTAAAGCTTTAGAGATACAGTATTGGCTTCTCCACTTGTCAAAGGAGAGAAAACTATTCTTGAGAGAGGTATGAAGTGACGTAATGTTCCACTACTTGACTTACTTCCTCGTCATTTTAACTGTGCACTTGGATCTTTCACCTAATTAAAATTCAATGAACAAACATATTTTCATGCATGTATCGTAAATGTCTTAGGACTATTCTTGGGATGCTTATGGTATATGTTTTGTTCATACGTACTAGATAAATTGAACTTTTTCATTGGCTTTATTACTTATCTCATTGAATGTGTGTTGTATTTACTTTACAATCATTATGTGAACCATTTTTCTAACGAATATTGTTCTACTCTCATGTATCTTTCTTAGGCTAGTACTATTACTTCCTTCTAGAGTCTAACTTTTGTCTCCCACTCATGAAGGTATCCTTTTACACATAGAAATCAATGTTTAACAATGTAAACTTACTTGGTTATTCATGGTTTATTTATATAATATCTTATGTTACCCATTGAAACAAAGATGAACCTTTGTGTTATGGTGGTTGGACCAATACTTCAGATGTGGATCTTGCTCCAAACAGTGTGAGGTATAATTGACACTTCACATCGAGGAGACACCATGTATCTTGGTGGTATCCAACATCATCAACACCTACTAATTATCATTTATGTGTGCTCATATGAAAAGCCATAACCCTTATCCATTTTTGTTTTTATTATTGATATAACAATGAAATTATGATAAATAGGTCATTTTTAAAGACATTGTTGTTGTCACGAGCTAAGTTCTTTGTAAAAATTAAGAACTTATAGCCATATGTATACATTCTTAAACAAATACCCACATGTGTAATCATAATATTATTCTTTCATATGCATAAAATCCTTATGCAAATATTTACTCAAACAAGAGAACAAATTCACCATTATACCAATCTATCATGATCACATTGTTTACTACTTTAACAATAATATTCAATTAAGAAATAAATGACGCATATTCCAATAGTTTTTCAAGTCATCACCTAAAATGTTCTAACATTCCAATTACCAAAAGGGATGTCATTCAATACTAATTCATGTGAAGTGCACTAATTTTTATTGCATTGGAATGCTCCCCATTAGCATCGTGAAGTGCGTTGAGAGTTAGGATAATTCAAGGCTCGAGGAGCACGACAACAAGGGTTAAAAAAATCAAAATTTGTCGCTCAGGTCACAAGCTCACTCATCCACATACATGATGTCGATGAGTTCAACAAAGGTTCTTCCTCTCTTTGAAAAGTTTCAATTTTTTAAAGGCGCTTATATTATTTATTAAAAATGGTCGTTCTTTGAAGGGATCCGTTTCAAAGTTATTGAAAGGGCTTATGTAATTTTTCAAAGAAACTTCCATTGTTTGTTTTTTGAATCCACTTACAAAGTTTTTAAATAGATTTATGAAATTTGTTGAGCACGTGAGTGTTATTTCTAAATACCTTATGATTTTTTTTAAGAAAAGGGCTCCTATGATTTAAAAAAAAATGGCCTTCACTCACAAAGTGGTTTTGGAACTTTTTATGGTGGATGTTATTGTTTCCCACTTCAAATAGTTTGTTAATAAACTTTACAAAATAGAATATTGAAATCATTTTAAAAATTAAGGTGTCTATTAAAAAAATGGGGCATTGTTGTAAGCATTGTAATATTTTTTTGGAGCGAAGAGGTCTATGAAAACGTTTTTCAAAGCAGTGCCACTGTAAATAATTTGTAGACATGCACCTTTTGTAGAAGTTGAGCAAAGAATCCACCACAAATATGTTTTATTGTAGGCAACAAATATGTCTTCAGTTTTTTTTGTTTGGTGAGTCATGGTGAGACAAGACTCAATTGTGTCAATCAATCTAAACTTGCAAGTGATAGTGGATGAAAGGTTGTTAAAGATTGGTCGAAAGGTTATCATTCCTTAAATACTTCTTCATCCTCACATGGTGTATGGGTGAGTCTACTTTACATTATTTATCTCTAATATTTTGTAATTTTAAAAATATAGTATTTAATAAAAACAATTGTTTTATGTATTTTTTAAAAATCTATTCATTGAATATAATTGGATCTAGTTCAAATTTGAAATTATTTTCAAGAGGAATTTTAATTTTTAAGAATATAAATCACATAAAAACTATTTTAATTTCATATTAACGTACCTAGATCCATCTTAACCTTGGATATATGAAGCATCAAGAGGGATCCAATCTCTCAAGGTGCAAACTTTTTTTTTCTAGTGCAAAACTTGAGCAAAGTTATTCACCTCACGAGATTGGATCCATCTAGGAACTTGATAGTTATAGGGTTAATATGGATCTAGGTTGGTTATATAATACTATATAATATCTATATTTATATTTGTGTCTCTTTGTTATTCCCTCTCTCTATCTCACCCTCAAACATACACACACACTCTCTCCCTCTCTTCCCCTTCTTTGTCTATCTCTCTCTTCTTCTTCTTTCCCTCTCTATCTATATCCTTCTTTCTATTCCCTCCTGCTCTCATCTCTTCCTCACTCTCTCTCCATGACTCCCTTGCTAGCCCCTCTCTCTCTCCACCTTTATCCCTCTATGATTTTCTTCATTTCTATCTTCCTTCCCCTCTATCCCTTATCCCCCACCTCCATCTATCTCTCCCCTGAAAATTACTCTCCCTCTCTCTCCCTCTCTTGTGTCCAAATCTATCACTATCTCCCCCCTCCCTATCCTTCTCCATCTCTCTCCCTTCCCCTTCTCTCCCTATCACTATCCTCTCCTCTTCTTTCCCTTCCCTCCTCTCCTCTCTCCCTTGCTCTCTCTCCATCTCTCCCTTTTCACTCCTCTCTCTCTCCACCTCTATCTCTCTATGTATTTGTTCTTTCCTCCCTCTCTCTCCCACCCCAACTCCACCTCTATCTCTCTCTCCCCTCTCTCTTCCTTCCTCTCGCTCCCTCTCTCCTACCTCATTCTCTCTCTCACCTATCACTCTCTCATTCTCTCTGTCTCTGCCATCCAATTTTTTCACTATCTCCCTATCTCTCTCTTTGCCCTTCCCAACTCTCTCTTATTTTTCATCACATTGTATTGTGTATAAGAAATTATCTAAATTAAGAAAACTTAATTGTTTGTAAAATATTAAACCTATATTTTGCATCAATTATGTCAAAACAAATAAAATTATCAAAACTTTTCAAAGTCATGCACTATATTTTATCTATTATAATTAATCAATTTTCTTGTTGTAATCCCTTGGATCCTTAGCGAAGATGGATCTATGTTGGTTCTTTATATATGTGTGTGTGTGTAAATGTAATTTGTGCGCTCCTTTAATAATATACTATATAATATATTATATATAATATATTAATATATATAGAGAGAGAGAAGAGAGAGAGAGAGAGAGAGATATTAATATATATATTATATTATTATATAGTACGAGAGAGAGAGAGAGAGAGCAGAGAGAGAGAGAGAGAGAGCACACAGACACAGACACATATAGATACATCTTAGCTTAATTTTATTAAAACCCTTAATTTAATTTCTATGGGAATAATTTTAGTAGTAGTGAGGATAGAGGGTTTATATATCACTCAAATTGTAACATTTTCCCTTTTAGGTTCAATTAAAAAATGTTGTAAAATTAAATTAACACAATATATTTTTACTATGAAATAAGTTATGTTCTTTTGCCATGTGGTATTGATAAAGCATGCTACTGGCCCATGGTATTGTAACAAAGATTATTTACAAGTTAATATTCTTGGTAAAGTGAGGGTGAATAGCCATGGTTAACAATCTTGTCATATTGTTATAAAATACTTTGATTGTGAAATAAATTGTGTTTTTTGGGCATGTGGTATTAATAGTCCATTGTATTGACCCATGGTATTGTAACAAAGACTATTTTTTACAACTTAATAATATATACCATAATGTGGGGGTGAATATCCATGGTTAAGAATCTTGTCATATTGTTATAAAATATTTGGTTGTGAAATAAGTTATATTTTTTGGACATGTTGTATTGATAAGCCATGGTATTGGCCCATTGTATTGTAACAAAACATATTCTCAAGTTAATAACAAAATCAAAATATAATAAATTGAATTTTATTATTTTTAATTTAACTTTTTATTAGTAATTGAGGCCATATTTAAATGTTTACAGTCATCCCAATATCATTTTTAACTTCTTCTTCTTCATTACGAAAAAAATAACAAATTCTTATTAAAATCAATTAATGTACTTGTAATTTATATGTTTTATTTTATAATATAAATATTTCCTTTATTTTTTCCATTATAAATATATGTTTTCTATTTTTAATTTCTAGTTTAGCGATGTGTTCAAATAAAATATTCACAGATTACAACATCACATTGTAGCACTCGATTTTTCTCTTCCTTGTTGATATTTTTGGGTTGTGTTATATTTTTTCCATGACTAGCCTACGTAGTTAACCGAGGGGTTAGAGGGGGCGCAGAGCCCCCCCTTCGTTGCATCAATTATGCAGAGGGGGGGTCATAGGGGGTTTGAGGAGGGTTGGTAGTCTCCCCCTCTATGGGGTGGGGGAAGCGCCCTAGGGAAATTTTTTTTGGACCCTATATTAGGTGGGGCGAACCTTCCTATGGTTTTGTGCATGGTTTTCAAACATGGTTTTGGGTGTGATGGTTTTCGGTCCATGGTATTGGATGCTTAGGCATGTATATATATGTATTGTAAAATTGAAAGGAACATAATGAAAAATCAAGTTGGTAGTCTTGCTTTTGGGATCCAGAGGAAAATCTCTATGTATATGTGTTTTATGTGATATGCTCTCGCATTGTTTATTTTCTGTGTTTTAGAATTCGTATGCAGGTAATTACTGTACGGAATTAAAACCTACATTTGGTATTAGAGGTTTTTTGGCTTTAGGGGGGTGCCTTTGTTGCTGAGGGGTTTCGCTCGGGCTGGTGAAAAACCCCGTTCAGTGGGAGATCTATAGGATTGATTCTGGTGGTGAAAGAAGATGTCGAGCAGTGAAAAGATAGAGATCAAGAAATTTAAAGGTCAGAGTTTTGAGTTGTGGAAACTCAAGATGGAGGATCTATTGGTGGATAAAGCTCAGTGGATAATGATAGATACAAGTACTAAACCAACAGGAGTGTCCAATGAAGAATGGAAGAAGTTGGAGTGGAAGGCAAACATCACAATATGATTGTGTGTCTCAGATTCAGTATTGTTGAATGTATCAAGGGAAGCTATAGT
This sequence comes from Pinus taeda, assembly GCA_000404065.3. Classification (NCBI taxonomy): domain Eukaryota; kingdom Viridiplantae; phylum Streptophyta; class Pinopsida; order Pinales; family Pinaceae; genus Pinus; species Pinus taeda. The sequence goes on along the minus strand of APFE031592710.1, from coordinate 79,302 downwards.
GAAGGGTTTGTTGGACAAGTTAGGGACTTTGTACCAATCTAAGTCTCTGGTGAATAAATTGTTCCTACGAAAAAAACTATATAACATGAGGATGAAAGATGGAAACTCGGTGAGAGAGCAACTAAATGCATTTAATACTATGGTAAGTTAGTTATTGTCTATTGATATTAAAATTTGAGATGAAGATAAGTGAATTAGATTTTTGTGTCCTCTCCCAGATTCATGGGATGGTTTGGTTATCACAATAGGTAGCAATGCAACTACCTTACAGTTTGATGAAATAGTTTGGCCAAAGCAAATACAGAGGAGATGAGACAGAAAAATATGCAGAGCCCTATTGGCGATGCCTTGTTTGTCGGAGGACGATCCTAGAACATAAAAAAAATCTCATCGAGTGGGAGATATAAATATAGAGGGAGATCTAAATCTTTAGGAAATCATGTAAAGGTGGTGTACTAGGAATGCGGAAAGGAAGGGTACTACAAAAGGGACTGTAAATCTAAAGCTCTTGACAAAGGAAAGGGATCTGATGATGCTCCTTCTTCAAAGGAGAAAGCCACCTTAGATGAAGGTGGGGATGTGTACTTGGCTTCTTCAAGTACACATGTAGATCATGACGCATGGTTGATTGACTCAGGTGCATCCTTTCACTTCATTCATCATAGAGAGTGGTTCTACGAGTATGAAAAATATGATGGTCGTGATGTCCTCTTGGGGGATGTCAGGAAGGCCATAATCATTGGTGGTGGAAAAGTAAAGTTGAAGTTGCAAAGTGGAATGGTTAGAACACTTCCTAGTGTTCTGTATATTCCTACATTAGCCAAAAATCTTATTTCTGTAAGCAAGCTCGATGATGTAGGTGTAAAAATAGTGTTTGAGAAGGATACCTGCAAGATTGTTCGGGAAGCACTGGTATTGATGCCGAGAGTTTATATTGGAACTCTGTACAAGCTGCAAGGTATCACTATTGTTGATGGTCACAATGGTTCTGTGGTTCCTGAAAGTGGAGTAGAAAATCTAGTCGTCTCTGGAGAAAAGACCATGCTATGGCATCAAACACTTGGACATATTGGAGATAAGGACCTTCGAATACTTCATGGTAAAGGTATGGTAGAAGGTATGACTAATAGCTCTCTGAATTTTGATTTCTATGAAAATTGTACCTATGGGAAGCAGAATCGGGTGAGTTTCCCTTCTGGTGGTAAGAGGGTGAAACAGATATTAGAGCTTGTGGACAGTGATGCATTTGGACCTGTGAAGGTTCCATCACTGGGTAAGTCTATGTACGATGTATCATTTATAGATGACTTATCAAGGAATACATGGATATATCTCTTCAAGAAGAAATCTGATGTCTTTGATAGGTTTAAAGAATTTAAGGCTCTAGTGGAAAACCAAACAAAGAAGAAGATAAAGGTGCTAAGGACAGATAACGGTGGAGAGTTTTGTAGTAAGGAATTTGAAGAATTCTATAAAATGTATGGTATAGCATGGAAAAAGAATACTCCATATACACTTCGGAAAAATGGAGTTGCAGAAAGAATGAACAAAACGTTGATAGAAAGGGCAAGAAGGATGCTCAGCAGTGTCAAGTTATGACATGAATTCTCAGTGGAGGTGGTGGAAATAGCATGTTACCTGGTCAACAAATCAGCTTCATCAGCATTGGAGGAAAAGACTCCACAAGAGGTATGGACTGGTAAGAAACCCTCTCTTTCACATCTGAGGGTATTTGGATGTGATGCATATGTACATGTTCCAAAGGAGAAAATAACAAAGTTGGATAGTAAATATAAAAAGTGCACCTTTATTGGGTATAAGGGTGGTTTAAAGGGTTATAAGATTTGGAACCGAGTAACAAGGAAGGTTGTGTACAACTGAGATGTGGTGTTAAGAGAGGTGAAAATTGCTATTAAACATGAAGTCCCATCAAAGAACCTAAGATGACAGATTTTAACCTAAGGAGGAAGAATCAGACTCTACAATAGAAGAGGAATCAGAAGATGAAGATCTGCAAACTGCAGTTGTGAAAATATCAGTTCAAGTATGAATGCAGCGAGAAAAGTATAGTCGGTCTACTTTCGATTCAATTTTTTCTCTCTATTACTCATGATGATCCTAGAACGTTGAAGGAAGCAGTAGATTCAGAGGATGGAAAACTATGGAAAGAGGCCATGGTTGATGAAATGACATCTTTGCAAAAAAATGAGGTTTGGGATCTAATGGAGTTTTCGGCTGGAAGGAAACCCATTAGTTGCAAATGGGTGTTGAAGAAGATGACAAATGTAGAAGGAAAGGTGGAGAAATACAAAGCTCGACTGGTAGCAAAAGGTTATTCCCAGGTGCCGGGAATTGATTTCAGTGATATTTTTTGTCCTGTTGCCAAGGTAGCTTCTACTAAATTAGTCTTATCTCTTGCTATTACTTTTGATTTTGAGGTAGAACAGATGGATGTGAAGACAACATTTCTTCATGGGGATCTGGAAGAGTAGATCTACAAGAGCAACATGAAGACTTTCTAGTGAAGGGTAAGAAAGAACTGGCATGCAAGTTAAACAAATCTTTGTATGGGTTAAAACAGTCACAAAGCATGTGGTATCAGAAATTTAAAGCAAAGCAGATCACTCCATGTAATTTAAATTAATTGGTGACTATGTTATCTATTTGGTCTTATATGTGGATGATATGTTGCTAGTTGGAAATGACAAAGAAATTATTCAAGACTTGAAGCCCCAATTGTCCTCCAAATTCAACATGAAATATATTGGTGCTGCAAACTATATTTTGGGCATGGATATTAAAAGATATCGGGAAAAGAGGAATCTCTAGTTAAACCAGAGGAAATATGTCAAGACAATACTGTAGAGGTTTAATATGCAGGATAGTAAACTAGTGAAGGTTCCTATTCATGTAGGTGTAATGTTATATGCTGAATAGTGTCCCAAGACACAAGAAGAGGAAGATGACATGTCTTGTGCTCCATATGCAAGTGCAGTCGGTAGTCTGATGTATGCGATGTTCTATACTAGTCCAACCATTACAAATGTAGTGGGAGTATTGAGCAGATTTATGTCAAAACCGGGGAAGGAGCATTGGACAAAAGTGAAGTGGGTCTTCAGGCATTTGTTTGGCACTAGTGATTATAATTTGTGCTACCAAGGAAGACCAGGATTGGATAGATTTTTGGATATTCATGGCTTTGTTGGTGCAGACTGGGCTAGAGATCTGGATCAAATAAGATCTACAAGTGGGTATGTGTTTAAGCTATTTGGATGTGCAGTCAATTTGATGAGTAAGAAACAATTTGTAATGGCACTATCAACCACAAAGGCAAAATATATGGGAGCCACTCATGCAAGCAAGGAAGAAGTTTGGTTGTAGAGATTGTGTTCAAGTATGGGGTTAGTACAGGGAGCTATAAGGATAGACTGTAACAACCAAAGTGCAATTTTCTTGGCAAAGAACCCTGCTTACCATTCAAAGACAAGGCATATTGGTGTTCAGTATTAGTTTGTGAGGGATATGATAGAAGACAAAAATGTGTTGCTGGTAAAGGTGGACATTTTGAAGAATACTGCAAATGCATTGACAAAGTTTGTGAGCTCCGATAAGTTCTCTTGGTGTAGAGAAACAATGGGTGTTGTAGGGTTGGATAAATGACTAAGCTCTCCTATGGAAAGAAAAGAACATGTGGGAGAATGTTGGGTTGTGTTATTTGGTTTCAAGGAAGGAAGTACCCATGCGAGAGAAACCCCCTTCATAAGGATATGTCATTGTACTAATGGCTTGAATTGGGATTCAAGCAATCTAAATATTAGAGACTTCAATAGCTCCTAATGACCAGCAAAAATGAAAAATGAAATGTCAGTCTCCCTTATTATTATACCAGATTTGAAGAATTTCAGTATGTGAAGATGACTACTCTAAGAATCAAGCTATGCTTTTGATTACTTTAATATGTTTAACTAAATCCCAGGTTACCAACATCACTTTCCTTGAGGCAAAGTAGTGTTAGGAAATAGATGAACTAAAAATAGGAGTGCATTATTATGTCATTCTTGGAAGTTGGAACACCTTCTATTTGAGGTTTTCCCTTAGACACCATAAACAATTATAATACCAGTTTCAAGATCATGAGAATTGTTGGTTAAATTAATTGTTGAGTTCATGTTGAGTTCGTGTTGAGATGTATCTATGATGGAATGTTGTTTGATGTTTTGCTTTTCCCTGAAATTTATAGATCAACTCAATCTACCTAAAGGACTTGAGAGTTTTTGTGAATGAAATAGGTTTAGTGGTAATATTGATAGATAGGATGGTAGGATCTAGAGTAGGTAATGGTTCTAGAGTTGCTATTGGAGAGAATTTGGCTACTAGACAAAATTTCATTTGCAAGAAATAAATCTAATGTCGCATAATGGTAGTGCTATGACAAAGAGAATGAGACACAGTATGAGTTAGATGCCCCTAAGTATCATATCTTCTCATGGAAGAGTGATCAATAGTCTCCAAAAACATCATAATCTAGAGTCTCTAGAAGTGGAGTCTACGAAAACCTCTAAAATCAAGAGGCCAACATTGGAGGTATGTTATGTAGATTCATTTGTATCTTATGTATGAGTCATAAAATTGCATAGTTTAAATGTTGGTTTGTTTTTTTTGGAGAGAGATAAACATGCAAACTAGATATTATAGTATTAGTCAATATTTTCCTATACTTGTGCTTTTGCACTCATCAATCATGCAAGTTTAGAGAGATTATTAATATGGAAATCTGCCTCATATATCTCAAATTTTACATTGGTATATTGTGATCTCGTGTGCCTTGCTTCATTTTTATATGTCTCTTCCGTCGATGGAAATATTTTATTTCCCCATCATGTTGTCGACTGTTAGATGCATTGTGTTCATATATTTTGTGATCCTTGATTTTTTGGTCTAAAGTGTCCTTTGAACCTCATGTCTTTAAATATATGAAAGCTTTTTTTTTGGTGCATTTCTAAAAATAATCTATGGTTGTGTTCTCCTTGCTACTTTTCTACCATCCAATTTCTCATTGATCACATCACGTGATTGCAATTTACTGACCATTTGTCCTCATTTTGGCACATTATAATGCATGTTGATACCGAAGATAATGTGTGTTTTTATGCTCGCTTTACATCTTTGTCACCACACCCAAGCCCCTACCACAAAGATTTTGTCTCTTTCAAATGTGTTTTTGAGTCTTTGACAGATAGTTGAGCACGGGCTCTGGGACTTGAGAGTCATTTTTTCTAATTGAATGTAACTTGTATCTGACTTGTGAGTCCATGTCATACCTACAAAAATGACTTGGGACTGAGTTAGTCTCAACTTTGTTTCCTCACACAGTAGAGTCAGAATTGGAACTCAGTTTCTTCTTATAGGAACCTATTACATTAGTTCAAAGAATTTCCTTACTACAAGCCTAACTTCTAATATGAGACTACAAGTCTCAATGTGCTTACTCCATCCACTTTAATGACTAAACTATGAAAGAGTCAATAAAGCAGCTTCATTTTCTTAACATTTTATATTTGGTGGGAGATGCGAAATTGGTCATGATCTCATCTTTTCCCAATCAATTCCAGATAATCATTGATATGTTCAGTGTTTTTTATTATTATTTAATATCTACTACATCATAAGATATGTGTAATCGTATAGAATTATTGATCTTCTCATGTTGTCAGTACTGAATAGTTATTGCATTACATGTTATGTCTAATCTTGAATTCTTATAAATTATTCTTATGATGTCTGTAGAAAACGCATACATCTATTAAGGAAATATGTCTCATATTATTATAAGATCATCCAACACTTATATTTGGAAATATTGTGAATCAAAATGTAACATTATTTCTCACCTCCAATGCACCGGGAAATCCTCCAATAGAGATGTTTCGATTAGGTTGGGAAAATCATGACATTGAAATTGAACCTTTCAATGAACTATTAATCATTACAGTGATTATCTTATGGATCATGTTTTTGTTTTGTTAGATCTTTGTGTCTACATAGTAGACATGGTTACAATTTACTTAGATAGATTATAATATACAACAACATGTAGTAGAAACACAAATGCTAATTCTTTTGGCAATGACATTTTTCTATCATCTTCAAGTTCATTTCAATATCTTAATATCATTTGCAGTTGTTTTAATACCTTACATTATTTATATCAAAACTATTATGAATATTTTGGAAACAACTTATTTCAATTTTAATAGCTATATTGTAATAATAGTTAATGTTAATTCAATGCTTTTCTATATTTTTTAAGATTACAAGAGAACAGGGGAATCAAATAGCCAATGAAAAAAATTTCAAAAGTAGAAGCGAAAACAACAATAACAATGTGTACTAGAGTTGTCCAAAATATGCACTAGATAGAGAGAGAGGGACAACCATAAGATAAGAGAATTCCAAATATGTAGTACCCATAGGCTTAAATTCTTGTAGAAAAGAATGATGCCCATTGGTTAAACAATGACCATGAGATTACATGATCACATAAGATGATGTTGCAAATGAGGTTTGAGTTATGTATTTAAATACAACTCAAGTAGGACATCCTCTGGTTTTGATATTTAATCATCATAGAAGTTATAATGTCTATTTTCATCAATTTTTGCTATAGTTATATAAAAATTTTAAGTTCTTCAATGATTTCTTTCATTTGCAAAGTTCTATTAGAGTATTCATAGAACATGAAGACTTTAGGCTTGTACTTTGGTTTAGTCCCAAGGTTAAACAATCGAAATTGGTTTTATTTTTTAAGTGGTTGAGCATATTAAACACGTGAACGATACTTCCTTGCTCTAAAACAATTATGTTTTGAATTTATTGGATGATGTTTTGTGCTAGCTAAGACAATGAAACCTACAAGACTTTACAAAGTTTTATAATTTAATTCAAGTTTTAAAATTTAGAGTTTTTATAGTTTCAAGGTCTAGTTCTTTGAATGGTGCTAGCTCATTGGAAGAGCACCTTCATTACAAGCAGGAGGTTGGTGGTTTGATTCCATCGTGCCCTAATATTCATAGGGAATGGTGAGGATCACTATCTGTCCTTATATATGTATCAATAGTGTGGGTTGTTAAAGGGCCATTATCAAAAGCCAATTTTTATAAATGAAAAGCTAACGGTTAATGAATGTCTCCGTAGATATGCATCAATAGTGAGGGTCCTGAAATGTCCATCACCATAAATCACTATTGTTCATATGAAATGGTGATGGTCACTATTATAATCATTCTTCGTGATAGACCTTGGATGTCACCACAACGGCTACACTTTAGGTGTCACTGCCTTTGGTGACGTTTTTGTTTTTGGTGATGGAAGTTCTTTTGACCATCACTAGTGAGCTTATGGTGACATTTCTCGCCCCTCACCAAAATATGAAAAGGTGATGGTCAAAGAACGTCACCATATATATGCATCAATAGTGAGGGCCATGAAAGGCCCATCACCTTAAATCAGTGTTGTTCATACGAAATGGTGATGGTCATTGTCCGTCATTATAATTATTATTTGTGACAGACCTTAACTGTCACCACAACACCTATACTTTTGGCGACCTCACTTTTTGTGACGGAAACCATTTTGGCCATCATCAATGAGCTTATGGTGACATTTATTTACCCTTACAAATGACGTTTTTTGTTATACTGACCCATACTAGATGTGCCAAGTGGTGGAATTCCACTAAGATTCTACTAGAATGAGGAGAAAGTGTCATACAAGGTTGTAGTGTGGAAGGGATCCATGGTCAAATGTATGGATGTAGTCGTGACCTCTAGAAGGCCATCAGTCACTAAATGAATATATAGAATGGGTTCTAAAACATAATTATTAATTTTGTCCATGAATGACTCAGGTAAGGGACAATGTGAAGATCTAGGTAAGATAACGCCCGAAACTAATGAGATGTGTTCAAAGGTATGATGATTTTGTGGCAAGCCATAGTCAATCATTAGATGAAGAGAAGGTTCAGGCCTCTTAGTAGCACCTAAAGTAGCCTGAGACATAGATGTACCTATGTTCAAATTAAGTGTATATCTACAGATAGGTGTACCAGCCTCATAGGGGGTAAGGGTCTCAAGTCTACGAGAAAAATGCAAACGAAAAAATCTTCCATAGTGGCATCCAAATTCGAAAAAGGTGTGAACAAATAAAATTCCTAATTCCAATATAAAAAGAGAACACATAACACGCAGTAAAAAATTCTTAAATTTTTAAAGTGATCAAACCAAAGTGGGAAAGGGGTGCTCTTTCCACCATAGCTCACATAATCAATGCATAGTTCATTGGTGAGAAGATGGTTGGGACAATTATAATAGTTACCTAAATAATGATCCAACCCAGGACCAAGTTCTTTTATGAGTTGTGGAATGCCCCTTTGGGGAGGACTCACTGAGTATGCCTTAGGACCAACCCCCTGACTATCAATTATGATAGTATCCTAAATAAGGGCACTAAATTCACCACCACCAACAACCCATCCTGGGGGGACAATCGTCATCTAGAACTACATGCAAGGGTAGGGTATTGAGTCTGAAGCCTCTCAAAGGAGACCCCCATGAGTACAATGGAGTTCCTTGATATGACTACCACCTATTCCAAACAGAGTTGGGAGGTTACTTTGAAGTTCCCAATGTAACCTAGTGCTTAACCATTATGTTAGAAGGGTTTCCCAAACTTTGCCACTGAAAGTGGATTTACACACCCTATTTGGTTATGTTTTTTTTATAGTCTTTGGGAAGTCAACATCACTTCGCTATCCTAAGACCCTAGACTAACTAATTTTGGTTTACTACCAAGGTAAGAGAAAACTGTTGAGTTAATTTTATTAAGTGCATTAATTTTAATGGTTATTCATTAAGGTAACCATTCTGAATGAAACTAAAATGATGTTATGACTCAACTCACTCAAAATAACCATGCAAAGTCATGAAAGTTAGTTTCAATGAATTCTACCTAGAGTAAGGAAGAAATATTTTCCTTTTAGAATGAAACCATAAACATGTCCTCACTTCTCTCTCATCTAACACTATGATCCTATCATAAAAAACAAAAAACTAGTTGAAAATATAACAACAAAAGAAGCAAAAGGAACCCAAGAAAAGCTACCCAAAACTAGAAACCCAAGATCTACCCACAATAATGCAATAAGATTTGAAAAATGATTTTTGAATCAAGTAATCAAGCTAAAGGGAGAAAATCAATGCAGAGTTGTTAATACAAATGATGTCAGAGAGGTATTTGAACATCAATGATCCCGAAAAGAATCAAAATCCAAGAAGAAGTATCAAACCCTAATCAAGTAACTAAGCTCACAAAATTTCATGTAAGATCAACAAAAAAACAATGATCAAAGTCACAAACTTTAGATTTGAACACCACCCTGTAGGATTTTCAAGGATGTAAAAATCCCCTTCGATATCTTAGCTTAACTGCCTAATTCTCTAGGAAAACCACATTTGTCATTTTGTCACAGAATGCTTGACTAAAACAAAGAGGATATCAATGCTCCCCAACAATTGTGTAGATTGAAACAAAAGGTTGTCAACACCTTGGTCTGAATTGTGGGTGTGAAACAAAGAATAGAAACCTATATCTAGGAGGTTTTAGGATATGGATTTCTAAACAAATCTTCTTAGATGACTAATGACCACTATAAAACACTAATGAAACCAAAAACGCAAAATAAAAATTAAATACAATAGGAAAATAAAATTGGTTTATTAAGGTTCCTTAGTAGAGTCGTCAATTCTGGTCAAGAGACAGTTTTTCCTACAGTAGTAGGTTACTTTATTCCCAACAAGCCTTGCTCAAGAGATTGCCTCGAAGGTGTGTGGGTACAAGTGTGAATGAAGAAGTGAGACAAATAAAATAGATAATCTCAACCACAATGATATTTGTAAGAACAAATTAGTAAGCTTACCTTTAAACTTGCAATCCTTGACTCTATTTAATGATGTCAACTCTAGGAATGTATCCTTCGAGATACTTTCTCTTGGATCTCCTAGATCACTTGCACACAAAGAAAGAAACTAACACAATATTCTTGAAAATAATATTAGTGCAACATAATACATTAATCATATAACAAAACAAAGAAACATGAAAGATGAATTCGGAATATCTTCATTAGTATTTCTCTTTAATAGAACTAGAGTACATCGGTGAGCCCTCCAAGCCTCTATACTTAAGTTGAACCCTATCCTTTATGCTCCTTCACAATTTTATAATGGCTGCAACACTAAAAGAATTTTAGCATAAGCTCCTTTATTCTCCCTTGTGACTAGCAAAGACCTTTGTTTCTATAGATATTATCATGATTAGCCTCCATTGCACCTAGACACTTTCTTGATCATATTTAAGCGATGAATAGGATAAAGAAAGTCAGTCATTATTTTAATCAATAAAGATTATTTTAATTAGATTTGTCACATTGGACCGAATCTAACCTTATCTAATCAAATTCCAACATTCTTTCAAAGCTCTAGCACAGACAGGGGATTGATGGCCTTTCGTTTCAGTCCCTAAAAAATAGGAGGGAGTGCTTCTAGGCAATCTTGTTCAGTTCCTACAACTAAGAAGGCAATTTTATACATATAAATACTTATTTCACGATGTTTCAACAGTCACAAATTGATCATTTGAATTGACAAATGATGTGATTTTCTTTTTGGCACTAGGGGGTGTCTTTTTCAACTATAACACACTAAATTTATGTATCAAAATATGTTTCTCGGTTATTTGAGTCTACTCAATCCTCCGAGATACTTTCTCTTGGATCTCCTAGATCACTTGCACATAAAGAAAGAAACTAACACAATATTCCTAAAAAATAGTATTAACGCAACATAATACATCAATCATATAACAAAACAAAGAAACATGGAAGATGAATTGGGAAGATCTTCATCACTATTGATATTTAGTAGAACTGGAGTACATTGGTGAGCCCTCCAAGCCTCTATACTTAAGCTGCACCATAACCTTTATGCTCACTTCACAATTTTATAGTGGTTGCAACAATAAAAGAATTTTAGCATAACCTCCTTTATTCTCCCTTGTGACTAGCAAAGAGCTTTGCTTCTATAGATATTATCATGATTGGCCTTCACTGCACCTAAACACTTTCTTGACCATATTGAAGCGATGATTAAGATATGGAAAATCAATCATTATTTTAATCAAATTTGTCAAGTTGGACTGAATCTAAGCTTATCTAATCGAATTCCAACATTGTTTCATAGTTATAGCACAGACAAGGCATTGATGGTGTTTTGTTTCGATCACCAAAAATAGGAGGGAGTGTTCCTAGGAACTCTTGTTCAGTTCCTACAACTAAGAAGGAAATTTTACACATCATAATACTTGTTTCATGATGTTCCAACAGTCACAAATTGATTGTTTGAATTGACAAAGGATGTGATTTTCTTCTTGGCACTAGGGGGTGTCTTTTTCAACTATAACACAGTAAATTTATGTATCAAAATAAGTTTCTTGGTGATCTGACAATGGGGCTCTTAGGCTTCTCGTCTAGCTTACAAGCATGTGTCCCACTTCACAAGCTTGAATTGTTCCCAAGTCTACTTGATTAGCCATTACAGAATTAATAATATGCTTGAAAATATAGGTGTATGCTTGTAGTTGTTACAAAATTGTTTATGTGTTGTAAGTTTTGTTTTTTATGCTGCTATTAAATACATGTGGCAATAAATAATGCATCCATAAAATAAACACATAAGACAAAAATTTAATCAGGAGTTCACCCAAAACTCTTGGCCTACATCTTCGTGAGCTCTAGTCAACTCGACTAGGCTCTCTGGGATTATGGCAGCAATCCTTTTACAAGCTCTCTAGCTCAACTCCATGGTTTAACATAGAAACAATGGGTTTAGCATGCCATTCTATCCCCAGCTCTGAAACTCTCGGCCTTCCTACTCTGGCTTTCGCTCTTAGGCTCTCGCACTGGCTCTTAGGCACTCGGTTCTTTGTCCTTGGCTTCTCAACTTTGTCTCGGCCTCTGTACATTCACTTTTGCTTCTGCACTACCTCTTGGCCTTATCATCCTGCTTTGGCTTTAGCAACAGTTCCCACAATGACCAACAACCCAGGAGCCATCAATAATTCAGCCCCCCTTCACAGTATTTGACATTCATGGCTTAAAAGCCAAATCGGGCGGCCTGTTGGTTTTCCCTTTCAAGCTCTATAGCTTCCGGCTCAACTCCCTCTTTTGGCATTCAATAATCATTGCATAATGCCTTTAGGGCAGGAAACCACTTATTCCGTAATGGAATGGTACTACCGGTGCTTGGGATTCTTATTAACAGTCATTCTCTATTTACACAGAGAACTCTATGAAAACACATGAAAGTTCGCATAAAACATAGTCCTTGATTCTCATAACCCCGCTTCATAGCACCATCGGGTCCGTCTAGATCTATATATATATATATGCCAATGGCTGCCCTTTGTATTTAGAAATAATTAAACATGGCAATATCCGCAAACCTGTGAAATGGCTTTGCTCTAGATCTGAAATATTATAATATTGGCATCATAGCCCCATCGGGTCCGTCTAATATAATATATATATATAATATATATATATATAATATTATATAATATTATATATATCACAAGTTGTGTATCACGGGGACCCGGGGAAAGCCATATGGTGTGCCCACTACGGACACTAATTGTGATTAGCCAAAATCGGTGATCGCAGTCGCAAGTCGCACTATCGCATTGGCATGGGTCTATGCCTCTGCTCCTCCGATCGTCGATCAGCACTTATCACATTTTTCTTATCGACCCTTCATAGTACGATAGGCCATGGTCCATCACCTTTGGTTATGTGCGATGTGATAAAGCGTTCATCGCTTATCGCTAAACCTTCATGCTCTTTGCTTAAGTCCTCCCTTTGGATGCTTGCGATGTGCTAAAAGGCTACAATGTGATTTCTTCTTTGACCAATCAAATAGGGCCCCATGGCCCAATCTCAGCTTGCCATGTGTTAGCTGTGGATTGGCCCGTGAGCCTATACTAAAATCAAAATTTTCAATATAGTTCAAAATTCAATGAAATTTCCTCCTTTTCTAAGGACATTGGGTAATTTTCATTTTACAATAACTCCTTTATCAGGAGACCGTTTTGGTCTGTTCAAATTGCATCAGATTCAGAATGAACAAATCTATGCAATGGGACTATTTCTAGGAGCAACCTACGATTTTCATTTTCCTCTGATTTACAAAGGATTTGTGCCATTTGCACTTTTTACATCTTGTATGAAGTCTTTTAGACGTAGAGGTTTATCCAGGATCCATTTTTGGATCATGCCTTCCCACTAAAAGAACTTTTTGTCTCCAAAATACTGATATACTAATCCGAACAGTAAATGAGAGTAACTCACCCTCTTCTTTTAGTCTCCCTACACTTGCCTTTGCATAGTGCCTCTGAACCAAAGTTTTTGACCACTTCCCTTCTCTAGATGGGTTGGTCTTCCTCAGAAGAATTGTCTTTCTCCTTGCCTTCTTGTAGAACTTCTACTAAAATGGTCATATAAGGTAGTTTGAGCTTCTTTGTCTTGATAATAGATGCAAGGTGGCTCAACAAATGTGAAGTACATCTGCTCCACAAAACTTTCATTTCTACCTGTTTGACAAGCTATCAACAACAACTGTTAACAACAACAAGCATACAAACAACAAATGGATGACCTAAACTCCTGCTTCAACAAAATAAACACATCTTCACATCTTGTGAACACCTCCATGTCTTACATCTGCATACAAATGATGGACTAGATAACAAGCCCACAAAACATGCTTTTAAATCAAATGACCCTTCATGTCAAGGATGTAGAAAAATACAATTTAGATTGTTTTCAAAAGAGGAAACAATGTCATCACTATCTCCACCAAACGAACTTTACATGCAAGTTTACAACAAAAAAATCAACCCTTTAAGTCAATCACACACACATGTTACCAAAAACGTGGAAAACATCAACAGCCCTATGTTCATGCACATCATCTCATGCATGCATTTCATCCTTCAACTTTTTCTTAAACACATTGTACTTTCGAAGCTGAAATACAATATAATATTGCAGCAACAAAGTGCTTCCTACTCAACTTCTCCATTCACCTTCTTGGTAAAATCCTGCAACTTGCATTCCATTAGCAAAGAAATGAAAATAGATGCATCAATAGACATGCAATCTTAATTGGATAAGAATTTTAACCATTTCTTACCAATCCATTTCAAATGTCCTTCTTTTGTCTGCACATTAGCATCAACATGCGAATCATCCTTAAACACATCATTCATGGAATCATCCTTTCCATTTATGCCATTATCTCTTTCCACCTTCTCCTTCAGCTTTTGTGGAAGCATTCCTGGATTCATAGTTCAACACTTTTCAGCAAGATGGCCTTGCTTATGGTAGTAAGTGCGTTGAATGTACATCCTCTTGACAACATGATTTTCCTTGTTCAATCGACCTTTGGCTACTTTCTTTCTTTCCTTCAAAATTTTCCTGTATGTGGCCATTCTCTTCCAACACTTGGAAACATGATGGTTATCCAAACCACGAAATAAATATGCAATTATTTTCCCATATCTATGTGGAAATTTATCATGTTTTGCACAATCAAAAGGAAAATGTTTAGAACCAGATTTATACCTGCCTCTTTCACCTTCATGAGGAGGTGAAGAAAATGAAGAAGTGGTTACCTTTGGAATCCCATCAATCTCTTCAAGGTTGTTAGAGTTTCCACAACTCTTTGGTTCAAGGGTGTGCTTCTGAACACTTGCACACTACAAATGATGTTTCAATCCATTGCATTCTTCCTGAACAGACTCTTCACACTCTTCAGATAGAGGACCAACAATGAAACTCCTTCTTGGAATGGTTTCAATGGTCTTCATGGCATCTTTGGAACTTTCTCCATAAGATTGTCCATAGCCAAGACCCAAATACTTAGGCCTTTCCTCAACCATTATTGGTTCAATAATACCTTGTGCATGCTTTCCCAAGCACTTTCCTTCATAGCCCATCTTGGACATTAGCTTGGAACCTATGTCTTTATTATGTTTCTCAAAATAACGAATATAAGCATTCTTAGAAGAATTTGAAGACAAACTAGAATGGCTTACCTCTTCTTCAAGCTGATACTTGACTAAGGCTTCTTGGGCAACAAAGAGCTATGACTCCAACTCATGAATCCTTTTGAGGTTCATATTTACAATATAGAGTTGCCTCTCCATTTCCTGCAATTTGTCAGCAAGTAGCTGCTTCTCTTCCTTCATGGAATTCAGCAACTCTCTAAGGATGTTGCTCTTACTTCCATCCTCATACATTTCTCTCACCATATCCATCATGGTGGACAATTCTTGCTTCATGTCTTCATCAAAGAGTCTTCTGAAAATAGCAAAATTTGAGGACCCACTTGTAGAAGTTGTCATTTTGCCAATGAACAAAAAAACTTCAAAAAGACAAATAAAGAGCTTATTTAAGCAACCTCTTGCAACAATCCTCTTGTGCTTTAGATTGCCTTGAGGTCCTTGGGATAGAAGAATGCCTTCATCCCTTCTTCCTATTTTTCCTTCCTGTACTAAGATATTAATAGCTTTCCCTTTACCTCTAGAAACTCAGAAAATAGTGAATCTACAAAACAAGCATACAATCAGCCTCTTGTTGTTCAAACACCTTTCAGACAAGCATTCTTTGCCCTGTCACTCAAGCATTCTAATATAACCTTCTTAAAGGTGTGGTTAATCAATCTTAAGCTTTGATACTACCTGATCTAAAAATGGGGCTCTTAGGCTTGTTGTCTAGCTTACAAGAACCTCTCCCACTTCCAAAGTTTGAATTATTCCCAAGTCTACTTGATTAACCAATGCATAATTAATAATATGCTTGAAAATATAGGTGTATGCTTGTAGTTGTTTCAAAATTGTTTGTGTTGTAAGTTCTGTTGTTTATGTTGTATTAAATACATGTGACAGTAAATAATGCATCCATAAAACAAACACATAAGACAACAATTTAATTAGGATTTCACCCAAAACTCTTGGGCTATGTCTTCGTGAGCTCTGGTCAACTCAACTAGGCTCTTTGGAATTATGGTAGCAATATTTTTACAAGCTCTCTAGCTCAACTCCACGATTTAACACGGAAACAATGGGTTTAGCATGCCATTCTATCCCCATCTCTGAAGCTCTCGACCTTCCTACTCTAGCTTTGGCTCTTAGGCTCTCGCACTGGCTCTTAGGCCCTTGGTTCTTTGTCCCCAGCTTCTCAACTCTGTCTCAGCCTCTGTGCATTCACTTTTTCTTCTGCACTGCATCTTGGTTTTTGCGCTACCTCTTGGCCTTATCTTCTTGCTTTGGCTTCGGTGACAGTTCCCACAATGAACAACAACCTATCAGCCATCAATAATTCAGCCCCCCTTCATAGTCTTTGACATTCATGGCTTAAAAGCCAAATCGGGCGGCCTGTTGGTTTTCCCTTTTCGGCTCTACAACTTCTGGCTTCGTTATGCTCAACTTCCTCTTTTGGCATTCAATAATCATTGCATAATTCCTTTAGGGTAGGCGGGCACCTGTTCTGTAATGGAATGGTACTATCAGCACTTGGAATCCTTAGTAACCGTCATTTTTTGTTTACATAGAGAATGCTATGAAAACACGGGAAAGACCGCAGAAAACATAGTCCCTAGACTTGAAATTCTCATAACTCCACTTTATAGTGCCATCGAGTCTGCTTGGAAATCGCTATCACATATTGCAATTGGCCTGTCCCTTTGTATTTTAGAAACACATTAAAACATGGCAAATATCGCAAAATCCTATGAAAATGGCTTTGGTCTAGATCTAAAATATTATGTATTGGCATTCATAGCACCGTCGGGTCCATATATATATATAATATTATATATATATATATATATATATATATATATATATATACTATATATATATATATATAGATATATCGCAAGTTTGGTATTGTGGGGACTTGGAGTAAGCTATATGGTGTGCCCACTTATGATGTTAATTGCAATCCGTCGATATCGGCAATCGCAGTCGCAAGTCGCACTATTGCATCGGCATGGGTTTGTGCCTTTGCTCCTCCGATCGTCGATCGTCAATAGACACTTATTGTATATCGCTCATCAGCCCTTCGCAGTACCATGAGACATGGTCCATCACCTTTGGTTATGTGCGATGCGATAAAGCATTCATCGCTTATTGCTAAACCTTCCTGCCCTTGGCTTAAGTCCTCCCTTTGGATTCTTGCGATGTGCTAAAAGGCTACGATGCGATTTCTTCTTTGACCAATCAAATAGGGCCATGTGGCTCAATCCCAACCTCCCATGTGTTAATTGTGGATTGGCCCATGAGCATATATTAAAAATCGAAATTTTCAATATAGTTCAAAATTCAATGAAATTGCCTCCTTTGCTAAGGACATTGGGCAACTTTCATTTTACAATAACTCCTTCATCCGGAGTCTGTTTTGGTTCGTTCAAATTGCATCAGATTCAAAATGAATAGATCTATGCAATGGGACTATTTATATGAGTAGCCTACGATTTTCATTTTCCTCTGATTTACAAAGGATTTGTGCCATTTGGCACCTTTTACCTCTTGCATGAAGTCTTTTAGAGTTAGAGGTTTATCCAAGATCCATTTTTGGATCACTTGCATATAAGCATATTTTCTGTGTGCTTTTTTTAATTTTGAGTCTACTCAATCCTTGTAATAAAATATCGCGGTCTTCCCTACTCCATTTTCCATTTTTTGTGTTCAATATGCTACAATATTGTTCAAAGCTAGTTTACTAATAAGATTATTTTTCATAGTATTATTTGACAATAAACATTATATAGAATTACAATATATTATGATCAAACAATTACATGTAATAATATCAATCAATATTTTAGTTTAGTCATAAAATCATTTTGGATCCCAAACTTCTTACATTCACACTTCTTATCATGTTTGCATTTATAAATAAGGAGGAGTAGAGTAACCACCACCTTTCCTTTGCATTTTAAGCTTCACGTTTTCCAACACTTAAAACTCAACCTAGATCAAGTATTCATAGTTTAAATATTTATTATAACACATGTAGCTTGGCCATCTAAACTCCTTTTATATTCCACGTTACAAGGTGCAAAAAAAATATTTCATGTTGCAAGGTACAAAAACAATAGCACCATATAACTTCTATTTTTATATTTTTTAATATAAATACATATTTATTGTGAACAATCTTTTAATCAATAAAACTATATTGGAATATTTAATTTCTTCCAAATTAGAATTTTCACGTTAATTAAAAACAAGTGTAATATGTAGTATTGCTCCTTAACACTTTTCTATTATGCATAATTATAGAAAAACTTATTGTAACTAGGATAAAAATAATACTACTAGTATGAAATATCTATATCTATCTATCTATCTATATATATATATATATATATATATAGTGATCTTTTAACCTACTTTTTAAAAGTATATTTCTATTTTTTTACATCTAAAATAAGGTACTAATAAAGATTTTAAATGACACTAACTTCCATGGTTGAGCATGGTTTGTGATATATTTGAGACAAGAAGTTAAGATATAGTTTTTGGTGATCATAAAGTTACATAGAACAAATCCTATGTTATACAACAACTAACATACTATAGTAATTAGGAGTTATAATGAGACTAACTTCCATGAAGAAGCATTTTTTATGATATGTTTGACAAACAAATCCAAGTTATAGCTAAGGTGATCATATAGACACATAGAAAAAATCATTTCTTATAGTGATATCAAAAAATGATCAATATCATCTGAAATAAAATTATGATAGTGCTAGTATACAAAATAAAACTATATATTAAAAATACATTATTTAAAAATTCCAAATAACAAAGTCAAATTAATCTAATATTTTTAATATATTAATAATTATTAACATCTTAACCAAACTTTAAATTTTTATTTAAAAAACATATTTAAATATGCCTTTAAATTAAATACTTTTACATGACCTCATAAGTAACATATAGGAGACAATTTCTCAATCAAATACAAGATATGACTTCACATACAAAATAATTATTCAACCGTGCAAAAGGTATGTATGACTACATATTAAGAATAATTATATTAAGAATAATTATCTAAGAGGCCACATCACACACATAAATTAATAGAATATTTTTGGTATACACGTCGGTGGTATCATTACAATATTTGATTTTTTATTTACACGTACTTTGTGGTACATGACAATGATTTAAATTTGATTTACCGGATTTTTGGGTATGCATTAAATTATAATATTGTATTTTAATTATTCATAATTGAGAAATGTTAATCTCTTTAATAAACATACTATAATATTTTCGATAGAGTCAAACAGAAATGACAGTGTAACCTATATAAAAAATATAAAAATAAATAATTTTTATTTGTAACTACAATTCTTCTTATAATAAATATAATATTATATAAAAAACTATAATATTACCTGATCCAAGTCTCTATGAACATTAAATATTGAAAAGTAATTCAATTGTTCAATTATAATAAGTTCCTGTACCAATATGATTATGTAATATAATAAATGCTAAAGGAGAATCATTTTAACCATTGTAGTTATAAAATAATATTAAACAGTACATATTTATTAATTGATAGATGTCATGTGAAATTACTAAAGAAAATAATTTCATTATTTTCAAATTAAGTTTAAAAATATTTTTTTTATTTTCAATTATTCTTTTAGTAAAAGTTATCAATAACATTATAAAAAATTTATAATATTTTTAATTTTGATTAAAATCAATACTTTAAGACGGGAAACCAAAAACAATTTAACCTATTGTAAAGGCAGGGATAACAAAATGTAAGAACTAGATAAGTGCCACTTTATCTCTCTGATACATGCCATAAAATATATGACTCAATGTATAATATGGTTAACTTCTATGTTGTTATCGTTATAGGTATTTGGTTTTTCTTTTGACTTCGTATTAGTTTTGTTTTTTTCTTTTTGATTTGATATTAATTTTTCTTTTGACTTCGTATTAGTTTGTTTTTTTCCTTTTTGATTTGATATTAATTTTTCTTTTGACTTTGTATTAGTTTGTTTTTTTCATTTTGATTTGATATTAATTTGTTTTTGATTAAAAAAATTGTGGTAATATGGAAAATTCATTTTTTGTCATTTATTATTATATAAATTTATTATTGTGAGTGTTTTTAGTATTTTTCTATTAGTTATGATTTTGTTTTTCATTTTTGTTTTATTTTTTTTCTATTTAATATTTCATTTTATTTTATTCCATTATTTCATTTTCATGATAATAGTTTTTTCCCATAATAATAATTTCAAAACATCATTTTCCAATATTTTTATTTTTATTTTTATTTCTACTTTTATTACTTTTTAATTTGACCTATACTTATTTTTGTCTTTTTGTATGTCTTTTTTTTCTCTATTTTCAATTCCAAATCCATTAATCATATATTTTTTAATGTTAATTTTTAATTTGAATTTATTTTCTTCCCTTAATATTTCTAGAATTTTCTTTCACTGAAGCAGCAACTATAAAATAAAACTTCTTTTTCAATGAATATATTTAAATTAGTAAAAAAAAATTAGTTTTTAAAATCTTATCAGCTTTTCTTTCCTAATTTTACTAAGAAAGTTTCTTCAACTATAAAATAAAACTTCCTTTTCAATGAATATATTTAAATTAGTAAAAGAAAATTAGTTTTTAAAATCTTATGAGCTTTTCTTTTAAGAAAGTTTTAATGATATATAGTTACTAATTTTTAGGAACTCATGGGTATTTATTTTCTAACATTGTTAAATTTGTTTTACTTAAACATAGTCTTTATAATTCATGCCTCCAAGGTATATCAAGAATTCAAGAAATTAATGTTATTACAAGAAATTGAATTCAAGAATTCAAGAATTTCTGGTTTTTTCTCTTTGTCTCTATGTGATTTATTTTAGGAGAATCAGATTTGAAGGTGCATAGTTTGGGGCATGGGATCCAATAATTGGTTTGTTAAGGTAATTTGAGATTCTTTAGTCAAAGCAAACAGAGAATATTGGTCTACCATGCAAAAAGTTAATGTATGAATTTTGTTAAATTGCTTTAATATACAAAAAATTTATTCTTGGTTTTATTGAAAGTGAATGTGTCAAATATACCAAATTTAATAATAAATCAAAAATCATAACCAAACAAATACTATCTAGTGATGTATTTTATTTATTTAAATATTTAAATTTTTTAATGATTTATTTTTTATGTTATGTAATATTGTAGGAACTAAGTATTTTGATGAGAAACTAAGTGTTTTGATATCTATCTATGGTTACTAGAGATATAAATTATATAATTGTACTAGTTATAATTACTTGATAAATTAATAGTAAAAAAATATTATTGTATATTAGTCATAAATATCGTTTAACTCGTTTTTACAATTCAATTTAAAAATTAATTTAATACTGAAACACAAATTATAGATCATCCCAATTCCATTTTTGTTCTGTAAAAGAAAGAAGTCGTATATGAAACAAGACGACATTTGAGAGATAACAATAAAAGTTTTGTTTCATATTCCTCGCCTTCACTACCACAAATACAATTGCATTCAACTCTATGAAGACATTTGAGAGATAACAATAAAAGTTTTTTTTCATATTCCTCGCCTTCACTGCCACAAACACAATTGCATTCAACTCGATATCAATCATGTACGATGCCCATAAACTTTGTAGGAGACAAATGGTTGTAAAAGACATCATTTTAGTACACCATTTCCAATTTCATTCTTATTTTCTTATGAAAAATTTAATTGATAAAACTCACAAGCTCACAATATCAAATACTAACTACGGCCTAGCACGTATTTTTTATGAAAAACATTCAATTTTTTTTTTTCCATAAAAAAAATATTTACCAAAAAAAAGTAGCAGCAGTAAAGAGTAAAGGTCGTGATTCACTCAATGATCTTCTCCAGAGGATGAGCGGTTGGGTGAGGTACATCATCATCTGGTTGGGTGAGATATTTTTAGAAGCTTGCAATAGTAATATTTCTAAAAGCCTATAGTGCTAGTTCCTCCGACGTTTTAGAGATGAATAAAAAGCCTTGTTTGATTTATGAAAGTTGTTTTATCTATATATATTTCAAATTAATTTAATTTATTTTATTGAGTAGATTACCCTGAAAGATATGGTGCAGTGACATGTGGAGTGAAATTTTAAACCAAAAAATAATAATCATAAAACATAAAATAAAATAATAGATAGGTTAAGCTATTTTGTTAATTTATTTTGTTTTATTATAAAAATATATATTTTTTTAATTAAATTTTGTACATTTTTAAAAATATTAAAAATAAATAAGTCATATTTATAATTAGAAATTTTATAATTTCACATTTAAATTAATTAGTTATAATGTATGAAAAAATTGTTTTACTTATATAAATATGAGATATTTTAACCATGTATTTCAAAATATCTATTGAATTTGTTGAACATAAAAAACTTAATTCTACAATAAAATATTTCCTGTCCTCATGAATGCTTGTTAACAATTAAATTAAACATTATAAAGAAATAAAAGGAAATTATCAAAATTATAAAAAAATTAATATCATGTATAGTCATATAAGTATTCATTTGTGATTTAATAAAAATACTAAGTAAAACCACTACATTATTGTTATTAAATAATAATATAATAAATTATTATTAAAAAAATAAGATTCTTAACAGTAGAGATTCACCTACATTCACCCACTTTATTATAGAAATTCTAAATATGTAAATAGGCTTTCTTACAATATCATGGCTTATCAATAATAAATGCTCAAAAAGCCAAAACTCAATCCATATGACACTTTTTCATATCACATTTTTCTTAATTAATGAATTTAATTAAAAAGATAAAAAATCTATAACTTCAATGTAAAAAATATCAACCTTCAATTTGTGTATACTATTAAGAATATTTTAGAATATTTTATGTAGATTAAATCTCTACCATCCACTCAATAATTATGGATAATTAAATTAAAATTCTCAGAAGGTCTATTATGAAATAAATAGTTCTATCAGCCTAATAACGAGAATGTTTATAATGATATGAAATTTATATATATAAAAAACATATAATTTTGGATCTCCCACCTATCTACAGTAATCAAATCTGTAAATATTTTCTCAAGTTTTACAAGATTTATATCTATTATATTTTATCCCTCTTAAAGGATGATAAAAATAAATCTATATTAATCTAGTAATTTTTTTACAAATAATTTTAAAATAATCAAATCAACACTAAACACTAGCTCAATTATGTAAGTTACATGGTTAGTAAACAGTGATAGGAACCAATCCATGATAATAATCAAAACACTTACTTCATGATACATCTTACATTGTTAAAATAAAATAAATAAATAAGCGCATAACTACTTTGGGAATAAATCACAACCTTTGATATGTGAATACTAACATTTTATGGAGGATAAATTTCTACCATCCACTTACTAGTTGCTAATAATTAAATTAAAATTATGGAAACCCTATTTCAAAAAGGACTTAATTAATTCTCATAAATCTTATTGAAAATATATTTTTTAATCAAATCTAGTAGTTGTCACTATAACACCAAGAGTATATCCAACAATTGGTCTAGATATACCAAGAATTTATGATTTAACAAGAGCTTACTCCTTCAGCTTTATCCAAAGTGGTGAAAGGTGTTCGCAATAATATTTGAAACCCTTACATCAAATGGTGAGCAACACTAGATGTTGGTTGGAATAATAACCACCATCCTACTCTAACGGAATGTCACACTCTCTTAGATGCCATTTCTACTTCAATTAAACCTCATACTTTCTTAGATATAGGCATACTTATTAGAACAGATGCATTCTCACACTTTGTCTTAGATGAAAACATACTTTTTAGAACATAACCAACCTAACAATATGCCATGTATAAAATTCCAAGTCATTCCTCATTCTTCATTGAAATTAGCAAGAATAACTTTATCATTTCTTGCTTAAGCGACAACAGAAGGGCTTCACTAGGGGAGAAATACCATACCACGTGGTTTCATATCGGGGTATATATATTGAGGAGAAAATGACAGATTATGTTGAGCATAGCATAGGGGGTAAAGCGTTTTAATATTGGCTGGTATAAAAGATGGATCTCAAAGTTAATGAAAAAATATCAAGGGGTAAAAGAAATGCTAATGAAAAAATGGAAACCTACAATATCTAGTGAAACTAGGGATTTCTTAAATTGGAGAGGTGTATTGGGTTTGTATTGTTACGGGACTAAATAATGTGATTTTTAGAAGTATTTTCCAATATGTAGTCAAATTAAGGATATTGTTTAGCATGCCACGAACACATGTGCTATATTATAGGTTCATTGAGTGAGGTCCCCATGGGCAACCATCAACATTATTGTCTATAAGCATGGTCTATATTAGAATTCAACTTGAAGAATTTTTATTTTATATTAAATGAATGGACACCATTTCATCTTATTGTAATATCCTCCATCTTATACACCATCTAATAGATAACATCAAATTTATTTCAAACATTTTTCAGTTTCATATCAAAGAATAATAAATTAGACTTAAATATTAATTTTTGGTCACCTATTAAGTTGTCCTTCAGGTTGTCACAATTAAAAAACCTCATTAGGTTCTTCAAATCAAATCGCCATTCCAGGTAGTCTATATATGTCTCTGCATAGTTTGTGCACTTTTTATCATCCTCTATATTGGATTTTATGTTTAATTCTAACATTTCCATGTTATTTTGGTCTCTATTCAATTTAATTGCTTTAACCTTCCTGTGACTAGATTAGTTTTTCTGAATTGTACTTGTTTATTTGGTTGTTTTTCAAAATCAAATTTTCTTGCATGTTTTAGGTTCTCAATATCTATACTTGTTTCATTTCTTATGAATATATGGGTATAGGTTTTTAGGTTTCCATATGTTCTCATTGCATGGAAAGGCATAGGTTTTGGGTTTCTAGGAACCTACA
Source organism: Pinus taeda (assembly GCA_000404065.3). Classification (NCBI taxonomy): domain Eukaryota; kingdom Viridiplantae; phylum Streptophyta; class Pinopsida; order Pinales; family Pinaceae; genus Pinus; species Pinus taeda. The sequence continues at coordinate 54,138 of APFE031592710.1, read as the reverse complement.
GATGTGATTCTTCAAAACATGAGAATGGCTTTACCAACCTTTAAAAAAATTGTATATGAATACATTTTAATTTTAAGATTGAGTACATAAAGACTCTTTATGGCAATCACAACAAATTTGTTGTAATTCAATTTCCAAGGTTTGAAACATCCCTATATGTAAGAGAAAGATGGAGACTAATATTTTTTTATTGAATGCTAATGCATTTTTGTAATAGCTTTTCCTATTAAATTTGGAAACTCATTCATATAAAGTGGTATCAATGTATTTTTAAACACCTATGTGCTCGGCTCAATCCCTATCTCCTAGTATTCTAGACATTCAACCCTTTATCCTCAGGAAACTTACATGTTATTGTGCGTATGTTATTAACTAAAGTGCCACATAGGTGTGCATATGTTATTAACTAAAGTGCCATATAGGTGCTACTAGTAGAACCCTAAGGGGAGATATTTTTATGAAGAAAATGTTTGACTTGCATATCTATCACATTTACTAATGTGATTGTGCTAGTATAGCTAAAACATTAATTCATAAGACTTTGATTCACAATAAAAATTTATCAAGAGAACCTTGTCCATAACACTTTAAAAAAAAAAAAAAATGTTTATTTTAATTTTCACAATTAAGAAAAAAAATTATTTATTTAAATTTCATAATTGTACTTGAAATATTTGTTTGTAATATTTATTCAATATAAATTAGCATTTTTTCTTAGATATTTTTAATAATAATAAATATATTTAAACAAAAATATCTACTATTTTTTAATCAAATATTTTAAAATTTTCTAAATTTAATTATATATTTTTTGATAATTTCAATTAACAAACCAGTGATTTGAATGAAAAAATCATCATTAACGATATTGCAATGGCAACCACATATTTTTGCATTTCAATAAATTTATATATGAAACGGGGAAAACTTGATATACAAAAGTTAAATGAAGTACATGACACATGTTTTACACGGAAATTCTCTTCAATTCATTTTCGCTCTATTCAAATGATCCGTAACACCGGACAGAGAAAATGAAAAAGTTGAACGGAAGGTGGACATAGTGCACGTCAAGAGAGATGGATGCGCTGCGCCTCAAACGGGCGACCACGATGAGAAAGGAAAACCATAAGCAAAGAACGAAAATGCAGGCACTGTTCAGCTAGATCGGGTAGACAGATTTCAAAAGCAAGTAAACAACACCACACTTGTGTAAAATTAAAAATGAGATCGGTCGTGTTATACATCACATTTTAAATTATAGGGAAAATGGTTGTATTTACTCAAGGCTGTCGAAAAATAGAAATGTGACTGGTAACATTATACATCACATTCTAAGTTACGGGTTTTATTTATTAAATGTTGTTGAAAGATAGTAATATTTACTAAATAATGCTAGGAATATTTAGAAGGATCTAAAGATAATATAGTGTAGAGATATGGAAATACATTATAGAAAAAATAATATGAAATTTTCAGAAAAATATTATTTAATAACAAATTGTATAAATATTTAATTTTAATTTTATATTAATATTTGGGAAAATTTTCGTAAGTTTTTATTTTTCTAGATTAAGTTAATATGGTTTATTATTTGTATAATTTTTTATTTATTTAAGATTGTTTTTGTTTGATGATGTGGGTTTAATAGTGATTATCAAAGTTGTTAGAGATATTAAGTTATTATCTTTAACTTCAGTATACTTCTATCTATTTAAGATTATCTTTGTTTCATGGCGTGGTCTTTAATTTTCATTATTAAAGTGGGGTGGGTTGGGATATTTATCAAAAACTTATTAGGAGTGAGGCTTGGTCATTAAAGTATCTAACAATTACTTGACAATGAATATGTACATTTAAAGAAAAAGATGTGACACATTATCAACTATTTTTAAAAAACTATCAAAATCTATTTTGTTTATTTAAAATTTTCTTTGTTTAATAATAAATAAAAGACATAGAAGAAGTTGCAAAACTTAATTGCAAGAAGAAAATTATAGCTATGAAGGAGAAGTTCCTAAGGGGTATTTGACCCTATAAAATCCTTCTTCAAGGTCTAAATGACATTGTTGAGTGATGACGGATGATCAACAAACTTCTCGTGCAATTTTATAGGTGATCTGAGGCAATTAATGTATTACAAAAGGATACCCTATTTTTCTACTTGAAACATCTGAGCAAAACTTTATGAAGTATAGGAGTGGTTTAAAGGTTGGAAAAGGTGGTTGAAGGTTGTGAAAGGGTAAATGGGAACTTACCACACTTAGGCAAACTCAATGAGTCAACTTATGTAGGGAAAAAAGAAGACTGTAGTTTTCGTGTTGCTAGATTATATAGAATTCAGCTTAATAATGGACAATTTTCATAGATGTAAAGTAATGGGTTGAAAGGTGATGGGGTGAGTGATTCCAATGTATGATAATAATACTAATTACACCTATGAAACATTTCCATATGTCTGCAAGAAAATGACATTTCTAACTGATAAAAGTAATATGTTTAAGAAATTGCCAAACCACTAATTACAAAAAGAAAAATAGCAATGGCAAGGATGAGTTGAAGTTATAATGAAACTTACCATTGCATAAAGGAAACTATTTTTGTTCTTATTAAAACAAGTTACAAAACAAAACTTCAGTAAGGAGCTCACTTATAAACCCTACAAAGACAATGTTTTTCTTGAAAATAAGATTTGCAGAAAATCAAAACTATACTAAATGCATGGAAAGGAAATATACAAGCAATGGGCTTGAATACTTGGGTTGGGCCCTAACCCAAGGAGATTCTGATCCCCTGAAAGAAAATCGTACTGAGAACAAGTAAATGCTTTTCATTAACCTCCAAATATTTTCACACATGAAATATAACATATGAAATGATAGACATGAGCCTTTCTCTAATAATGATTATCTCCATCCTAGATTTTGAATCCATACTAAGTTTCCAGGCTCTTTATTTATACAAAATGTGTTTGATAGGTAGCCTCCTTGAAGGGAGGATTGCCTCTCTTCAAAACCAATAAAAATATGGATTCGGTTCCCTAGTGTGCGCATAGCCACAAGAAAGTAGTAATTGTCTAGGAGCCAACCCAGTTGTGATTAGCCTCTAGTAAGGACAAGCATCCATAATCCTGTCATGATTATCTGCTATGTGATCCACACTATAACTTCTCAATATCCTGCACATTTAATGCATCAGACATATACGATATAAAAAATATACCTGAACCTTCTTAAGAACATATTATTGTTTGAAAAAGACTATAAAATGTAGAAGAAAAAGATAAATATGTGAAAGGATGGTTAGATGGGCCTTAAATTACACCTATTTTGGAGGCCCATCAAGTCCCTTTGTTTCTTTGGACTAATTTTAATTTTCACAAGTTGAGAGTCGAGCTTTGCAGCCTCAATATTAACTTGATAAAGATCAAAGTCTTATCGTGTATTCAAAGGTTTTCTTTAACATCAATTAGATTGTCTTGTTTGGAATTCTACCATAAATGAGGTTTGTTTGCTCGCTGAGATAGGGTTTGCACACTAGGTCTTACTTCAACCCTCACACTTTGTCCATTTATTTCTATTTTCTATAAGTATATCTCTATGCAGTTTTGAATAATATTATTGTAGATTACGAAAACTAATATTTTTCTTTGCTTAACAATCTATATGCAGGTCAAACCCTTTCTTTCCTTAGAGGATCTAGCCTTGGCAACATCTTGCACAAGGATTTCAACAATTCCATACATTCCTCATTGCTTTAGCAATGGTAATTTCTCGTAATATAACACTAGTTTCGAATCCATAGCTCTATTATTTTTTGAAAGGGTCTCTTCATGCATATATTTGATACTGAAGAATTCTTTTCATTGTAACATAATATTGAAGTAGATGTTTCACCCTCTCTCTTGAAGGTAAGATACTAGTTACCCTCAAATTCTTTTTATATATTTTTATGATGAATTTCCAATTGTTTTGAGACTTAAATAAGAGAGTTATTCTTGTTCTTTCTCAGGTTAATCCATGGGTATGCTTGGGTTTTGTTATGTGCCATTTCCAGGGTTAAATACTTGCAAATTTTCTTTTTTCTTCTGCAATGACTACAGGTGCTCACCTACTATTATCCATTCTAGGTTCTTGGCATTGCCTTCAAGCATCAATTTGTGTACTTGCTACATATGAGTTGGCTATAGCTAGGGTATTTATAGAAAATTGCCCATAGCTGGTTTCCAATGTTTTCTTGTATGATTATCTTGAAGGATTATAAGAACTCTTTGAGGAAGGAGACCAAATCTTTGTAGATGTAATGTATGTATATATATATATATATATATAATATATATATATATATATATATATATATATATATATATATATATATATTGATGATTCTCCCCCTTTGTTAACTCAAAGCTTTGCATTATATTATATAAATTATAGTTGATACATGCATGGTTGGAATTGATATTCTACTTCTTCGTTTTGGGAAAAAAATAAATTGTATGTTTCTTTCTTCAATCTATTACATGCTAACATAATGAGAGTCAAGGATTTTATGCTCTTGATATATTTCTTTCTTTCATGTTCTCCTCACATGCATATAATGTTAAATCATTATGTTCTTGCATATTAACATCATGGAAATATTGACATTTATAGCATTGTTAATTTCATTTATCTTCCTCTAAACATGCATGCGTAAGTGATATTTTTACTACGACTTTTGTATTGTAGTGACAATAAATATTTATGAGCCATGTAATTATTATTTAGTTTAGAAGACATTAACTATGGCCTCATGTCATGTGGGGCCACCTAAGGATTTCCCTAGGCCCTACTATCCTTTCGCCTAGGACTACCAATTTCTGTGCCAGACAATGAGGTTTACTTCCTTGTCGTGGGCATGTAACATGGTAACTTGGGCATACAAATTTCTTCTTAAAAATAGCTATATTACTTCTTATCTTATAATAAATTTCTTTCACTGCCATATATATATGTTTCTCTATAGTTTCCAAGTATGCATATTTAATGTAAATGAAATGTCATTGTTTAATGTACATTGTGTGCATGTTGCTACTTACCCTACCACCTGGTTATTTCCTCTAACTTAGTCCCATCTTTCTAGGTTTTTTTTCATATACACCTATACAGTGGATACGATGATTTTTCCCTAGATAATGTTTCTTCCCTAATCCTCCACAACAAAGTAACTCTTAATATTAGCTATTCATACCCTTAAGTTAAATCCTTTGCCCATGTACCCATAACTTTCTTGCAATAGAAAAATATGAATAGACATATATATACACACAAATATTATATTCACAGGAAGGTTACCAAGGTTTATCCATTCATTTACTCAATTACACCTAGGAAACACAAATAACTATATTATCTTTCTTATTTCCCTCATAGCTCCAAATTGCAAAAATAATATATTTATCACAAATTTATTTTTAGGTAGTCATATATTCATCTAAAGAATTCTTGAAAATAGATTAAAGGAAACCACATTCCTCCAAATTGTGAACTACATTTCTGAGTAGTTTCCCCTTAGCTCCATCTCCTTCTTGTGATGAGAACAATTCAATAATTCTTTCTCAGTTCACACCTCCTTAACCCTTAGTAGCTTCCTGCTAATTCTGGCTTTCGATAGAGTCATTCTCTCCCACTTCCCCTTTATTTTAGTCTAACTTCCTTTATCTCATGAATCCCTTTCTTTATCAGCTTCAACAAATGACATTTATCTCTAGTAATGCTTTCTCTTGTTGGTATGCTTTGTGAACAATTTGTAATAGCATTTAATATATTTTGAGTAATAATGACACAAAAGACAATTTATTTTAATACAAATAAATATTTACATTGTTATAACATTTACTTGTGGCACTTGACTTTTTGTCACATGTCTGAGATAAAAGTCAGAAAATAGATTTTCGTATATCACAATATGTAATAGAATTCTTAACCATGGAAATTTATCTTACTTTAACATGGATATTCTTAATATGTAAATAAATTTTATCATTTGACAAATTTTTTAATTAATCAATTCAATTAAAAACAAAACAAAATGACATAGCTACTTTGTGAATAAATGTCAACCTTTGATTTTTCAATACTACTAAGAATATCCTAAAATATTCTCATTGATAATTAAATTAAAATTCGAGAAGCTCTATTTCAAAATAGACACACATATAGGCCTAATTAATTCCAATAAATCTAGGTTAAAAACTATTTTTTAATAAAACTAGCTGCTTCCACTATAACACCTAGGGTATATCCATCAACCAGGTTAGATATACTAGGAATCTATGATTTAACAAGAGCATACTTTAACCTTATCACAACAAATTTATGATTTAACAAGAGCCTACTCCTTAGCCTTATCATAGCATGCCAAAGATATCGCCTAGTAATATTTGTTATGATTTAAGAAGAGCATACTCCTTTGCCTTATAACAACATGCCAAAGATATAGCCTAATAATATTTGAAACCTCAATAGCATCACATTGTACCAACCTGATATGTTGACTGGAATAATAACTGCCTTCCTACTATAGTTGAATGTCACATGAGCCTAAATGTCATTGGTACGCCAACTAAACCTCGCACTCTCTTAGATGTAAGAAGACTTATTAGAAGTGAACCTATCTCACACTTTGTCTCCTATCTCACACTTTGTCTCCTATCTCACAATACACCCTATACAAAATGACAAGTCATCCCTCTCTTATTCATTGAAATCAACCTTGTTATTCATTATACAAAACGACAAGCCATCCTTCGTTATTCATCGAAATCAAAGTCGTTATTCATTGGAATCAGCTAGAATATGTCATCAAAATTTTATAGCTAAAACTTTAATTTATAAAACTTTGTTTCAGCACAAAACTCAAGAGGGAAAACTTTGTCAAAAAACTTTCTTAAAACAACTTATTTATTTTAATTATAAAAATTGTAATTATAATAATACTAATTTTTATCTACAATTCTTTCAATTTTACATTTTTAATAATAAGCAATAGATTAAATCTTTATTTATTAATATTATATTTATTATTATTTTGTTATATATATATATATAATATATATATATATATATATATATATAATTATTAATATTATATATAAATTAAATAATTATTTATTAATTTTATATTTATTGTATTATTATTAAAATACTTTAAGTTTTTAAAAATTTAATTACAATATACATAAAGTGATTTTGTAAAAAATCTTTATCATTTAATAATTTGGAATGATCATTAAATATTTTTCATTTCAATAAATTTATATATGATAAAGAAAAAATTGATCTACAAGACTTAAATATAACTAGTTTTAAATGAAATACATAAAACATGCTTAACGTACATATTTAACCACAACATGAATAAAAATGTACGAGGAAGATGTTTACAACTAGCATTTACCTTTTATTTCAGTGGTAAACTAGGGAAAAAGTCCAAGCTTTACACCACCATCATGATTTTTTTAACTTCTTTTATTTCACCGCTCAACTAAACAATAAAATCTAAGTTGTACATAACCATCATCAAATTTTTCTCCCATTGATAAACCAAACAAGAAAGTCTAAGTCTAACCTGAGCAAGAAAGTCTAAATCTGAGGACGGATAGCCATCATCAAATTTTTCTCCCATAGATGAACCAAACAAGAAAGTCTAAGTCTAAACTTCGCAAGAAAGTCTAAATCTGAGGACGGCAAAGATGAGGTTCTTAAAATTTCCCAAAATTGCATTCTGACATTTTAATAGCTTCAAATATTTCAATTACAAAAGTCGATAATTTTAACCTACAATTTCTTTAATTTTGAACAAAATTTATGCACACTAAACAACTTTCGACTACACAGGATCCCTTCGAAACCGCAACTCTGCAGTCACAGCAACAATTTAAATAAAGAAACAATCGTACCGTGCCTCTCTATTCATATCAACTAACTACATAAATGATATTAATGAATAAATTATTTGGTCAAAACGCTTTGAAATACCAAATGGAAGCGCTATGAATAAGCTGATATGTACAGTGCTCAATCGTTCAGATACCATCCCTATATCAATTGCATAGCTTATCCATTTTTATCGTGCTTGCCTGTTTCAACGAAAAGGAGGTGGAGTAGGAGCTCATAGCTGTATGTATGTATTATGTGCAGGAATGTAAAAATAACTAAAAAGAATCATCTAAATATAACTAAAAAGAATTCCAACTATTTCTTATAGAAAATATAACTAAAAAACATTTTCCAATTATTTTTTATAAAAAACCCAAAAAATTAATTATGAAAATCAAATTAGAAACTTCATGATAACACAAATTTATATAAAAACGAGATAAAAAAATAAGAAAAAAAAACGTAAAAAAAAATTATTAGAAAATTGATTCGCAATTTCTTATGTAATGTATGAATTTAAAAAGAAAGACGTGGTACTCAAAATTATGTTCACTCTGACTAAATACCTAATATTGATGTCAAAATTATGTTCACTCTACCTAAATACCTAATATTGGTGTTAAAATGTTATAGGCATAGAAAATGTGAAAAAGATTGATGATTTCAACCGTTACATCCACCCCTGACATTGATATTTATGTAGATGTAGACATAGAAAATGTTAAAAAGATTCGATGATTTCCACAGTGACATCGACATCATATTTAAGTTGTTGATTTGACCTTTGTGTCCTTTCGGCATTGAAAACCTCTACTGGCAAATACGTACGTTTCACATGAGGTGAAACTCCAAGACTGGGCGAATCCTATTTCCACCGCTATGACAATATTAATGCGCCTTGACATGCTGGGGCGATAGCGAAATATAACGCGCGCCGTTTTTTTATTTTTCTCTAGTCATCACTGGCGCGTTATATTTGGCTATCGCCCGGGCATGTCAGGGCGCATTAATATTGTCATAGCGGTGGAAATAGGATTCGCCCCAAGACTGGGGCAAGCTGTGTCAGCACGACAACTTATAGGTTTGTACTGTTCCTCTGCATGTGAACCACGTTGCTATCTATTTCTACTGTTGGTCTAAATGTGAAGCAAAGAATTGCGCGCTCTATTTGGAATTGTGTAGAGGATGATTCCTCCATTATTTTGATAGAGACCTTAGCTTCAAGATTAGCTGATAAATGTGAACCATTTGTTTATCATTCTGATCATTTATATGAATATTTAAAAACATGATTGACGCTGAGATTTGAATGAAGATATCTTTAATTTATTTGGATTTAACTGTATTTTTTATAAATTTTTATTATACCCCGGATGCGGGTGGGTCAAGCAGCGGGAGCCACTTGCTTGCCATGCGCAGCAACACCGTGTCCACATGGGACACTGTTCATAACCGACGGCGCTGGTACAATAGCCACTGAATGCAGCACTTGAGCATTTACACTCCACCCACCTTCACCTGCAACACAAGGTTCGGTTCCTCGGTTCTTATGGCGGCCACAGTTATTGCGGGAGTGCTTCGAGGTAAGGGCAATTGCATTATTAAGGGATGCAATAAAGAATTCGCCATGTTATTACAGGCTTGGTTCGAGGTCTTACTGTTACCTCTGGCGCTGTGGAGGTGGAAGTCGGGTCTGAATTCTCAGGCCACTTCCTCTCCCCCAGACTCCTAGACCACTCCTGCCTCTGTTTTTATGTTGGATTCATGAGCATCTTACTGAAACCTCATCTGTCTGCTGAGTACTATCCTCTGTCTGCATATCATTCTCTGTGTCGTTCAAATTCCAATTTGGCCCTGTACAGCCCTGCAATCATGGTTCGGCCTCGGCAACATATGCTCAGCCGACGCGGCTCTTCCCGTGGCGGGTCTTCGCACCTTTCTGCTACTGAGGATGCCTCCCACCATTGCCATTGCCACTATCTCTGCCCTTATACTGCACGCACAAGTTCTCTTAGGCCAAGCCAATTTTTGCAAGCCAGCTCACCTGGGTCCTCTACCTTGCCTTCCTTCGGTTCTGCTATTTTCACCTTCAACGCCTCTCTGAACCGCCCCAGAATTAATGCCCATGTCTCAGTGCTCTTCATCGAAGAAGCCCAAGAAGAGGGCGAGTCCAGTGCTCAAAGGGAGGATTCGCCACCAGCTGAAACTAGGAGAGCCATGGAGATGCCCTCTGCTCATCTTGTGAAGGTTTCGGAAGGACCTTCCAGTCAGAAGGAAGAAGTTGGGAAAGAGCCTGTCACGGTGGCAGCAGAGGAGGTTCCAGAGCAGGAAATGGAGGAGTATGGCTAGTGCAGGATCGTGGAGGAGGTTCTGGAAGACTAGCCGCGTCTTCTCTCCAGGTTACGTGGCTCGCTATGATGGAATTTTGTCTATGTGTCCTTGTGTCAACGTGTCCATGTGTTAATGTGTCTTGGTGTCTAAGGGTCAATGTGTCATGGTGTCAAGTTGTTATGGTGTCTACCTTGCAAGGCAATGTCGATGCCCAGGTTTTGTCTATCAAATTTGTCGATACTCTGTGCCACAATGTGCTTTTGAAGTCCACTGCGAGGGAATGCTTTTTTGGTGCCGTTAGCCCATGCATGGGTTAGATTAAATGCCTGGTTCGTCTTATACTGAGAATGCTGCTGCTCCACACTGCTATATCCACCAGGCAGCTGGTTCTTTTTGACAGCAAAAAAGTAATTGTATTCTGTTTCTGTAAATAATAGATTAATTTTACCGAGAAAAAAAAATTATTATAAAATTAGATATCATTTTGGGATTCAACTGCGTTAAGTAAGTCATTAACGTATGACCATTTCCATGAGAGGTAGTCATAACTGACTAATTTCTCATGATTTTTGAATAGTTCACTTAGCACTCATTGCATCGGGTGATGCTCACAGGGGTGAAGAAGTGGGATTGAAACTAGTGAAAAGTGGAGAACGAATCACATAGCATCAATCATCACTTTCGGGGCTTGCACCCGGTAACCAGGACTTCCCAGGAGTTCACCCATCCTAGAACTCCCCTGGCTCAAGCGTGCCTAACTGTGGAGTTTTTCCCTACAATCAAGCCCACTTAGCTTGCTACCCCATTTGCAAAACCTTAGCAAGTATTGTGCCTCATGAACCATTCAAGTAGAGATCTGTTGACTCTTTTTGAATTTAAGTATGGGGGATTACGCAATGCATTATATTAGATATCATTTTGGGATTCAACTGCGTTAAGTAAGTCATTAACGTATGACCATTTCCATGAGAGGTAGTCGTAACTGACTAATTTCTCATGATTTTTGAAAAGTTCACTTAGCACTCATTGCATCGGGTGATGCTCACAGGGGTGAAGAAGTGGGGTTGAAACTAGTGAAAAGTGGAGAACGAATCACATAGCATCAATCATCACTTCCGGGGCTTGGACCCGGTAACCAGGACTTCCTAGGAGTTCACCCATCCTAGAACTCCTCTGGCTCAAGCGTGCCTAACTGTGGAGTTTTTCCCTACAATCAAGCCCACTTAGCTTGCTACCCCATTTGCAAAACCTTAGCAAGTATTGTGCCTCATGAACCATTCAAGTAGAGATCCGTTGACTCTTTTTGAATTTAAGTATGGGGGATTACGCAGTGCATTATATTAGATATCATTTTGGGATTCAACTGCATTAAGTAAGTCATGCACGTATGACCATTTCCATGAGAGGTAGTCATAACTGACTAATTTCTCATGATTTTTGAATAGTTCACTTAGCACTCATTGCATCGGGTGATGCTCACAGGGGTGAAGAAGTGGGATTGAAACTAGTGAAAAGTGGAGAACGAATCACATAGCATCAATCATCACTTCGGGGCTTGCACCCGGTAACCAGGACTTCCCAGGAGGTCACCCATCCCAGAAATCCTCTGGCTCAAGCGCGCTTAAGTGGAGTTTTTCCACAATCAAGCCCACTTAGCTTGCTACCCCATTTGCAAAACCTTAGCAAGTATTGTCCCTCATGAACCATTCAAGTTAGAGATCCCTTGACTCTTTTTGAATTTAAGTATGGGGGATTACGCAGTGCATTATATTAGATATCATTTTTGGGATTCAACTGCGTTTAAGTAAGTCATTCAAACGTATGACCATTTCCATGAGAGGTAGTCGTAACTGACTAATTTCTCATGATTTTTGAATAGTTCACTTAGCACTCATTGCATCGGGTGATGCTCACAGGGGTGAAGAAGTGGGATTGAAACTAGTGAAATGTGGAGAACGAATCACATAGCATAAATCACCACTTCCGAGGCTTGCACCCGGTAACCAGGACTTCCCAGCAGGTCACCCATCCCAGAACTCCTCTGGCTCAAGCGCGCTTAACTGTGGAGTTTTTCCCACAATCAAACCCACTTAGCTTGCTACCCCATTTGCAAAACCTTAGCAAGTATTGTGCCTCATGAACTATTCAAAAATCATGAGAAATTAGTCAGTTATGACTACCTCTCATGGAAATGGTCATACGTGAATGACTTACTTAATGCAGCTGAATCCAAAAATGATATCTAATAGGATTATCCTTCTTTAACCATAAAATTAGCGTTTTTCCATCCCCACCTATCCACCATTGAATACACAATAGGGGCAAAACCTCTTAATTTTTTTATAAGATTTTCTCTTAATGGAAATAGATTGACTCTGATGATATCCAATTTCCACCCCTTGGGATTGGGATCGCAATTTCCACCCAAATGGGTACGAAGAGGATTGAGAGAATGGTCTAAACCCAGAGGTTGAAGCCCCATAATCGAGTTCGATGTTTTTTTGTTAGTGTCTCCTTTCCTTGGATTTTTACATAAATTATTCCCTATAATGTATGATGAATATCTCATCAATTTCTAGATTGGAGAGGCTTGAGTCACCTCCATTCTCACCTTTCTGTGGTTCTGCTGATTTATATACTTTTCTCTCATCACTTGTGTCCACCATTGATTCATCTTTGTGAAAATTCCTACTCCAAGGAACCCCTACTACAACAAAAACTGAATTTACTTCTCCTACTAGATTTTCATATACATTATCAAGTTATTTTCTAAATACTGAAGTAAATTACTTTTGCAACCTACACTACTTTAAATTTGATTACATGAAACAAAAAACTGAGAAAGAACAAGATACATAGGACACAATTATTTTTGGACAAAATAGTACCCGGAAAAACCCAATGCGGGAAAACCGGTGCAACAACTCTGAGGGTTTTCTATTATTAAACAGTATTTCTGAATACAATGATGGATGCCCTCCTGACAATCCAGTGATAGAGAGAATATAATGGAAAAAAAATGAGTGATTTTTACCTCACTTCACCTGGAAAATTCCGACTGATCCGACAACAGAACTGACTAACCTTGACTATCTCCACGCTAGACCTGCATAAGCCTTAAGTCATCCTTACAGGCTCCACATTAGCTTCTGCATTGTCTCTTCTACCTCTGGAACTTCTATGTCAACCTCTCTTGGCTCTTCCAGTAGCTCCTCGATAGTTTCTGGCTTTCTTCGTGAGGGAAACCTCACTTCTTTGCTAACCCTTTTGGCTCTGCGTCAGGCCTACGTGAGCCCAGATTATCCCAACGTCAGTCCTTCTAGCTATTGCGTTGCCTCCACTAGTGTCTCTCCACCTCTCTATCTAGTATTCCCGAACTATCCTTGCTCCTCTACTGCAGAATGATCACTTAGTTCGAATTCTCAACTTCCTAGCCCCAAAAATCAAACTCTAGATCAATTCATTGTCTCCGTGTGTATTTCTAAATGAACCCCAAGCCTCCTTATACTTTTTCTCGTTGAGACTTCCAAGGCCAAGATTAAGTCTCTAATCAACGACTAAGATTAAAACTTGACGTGATCCACCTTCTAGATCATTCTCACCCATATTTTGATTAACACCCATTAATACTTTAATTTTCATAAGTTTAGACTTAGGAACCCCATTATAAATATGAATTATTATAATAAAATACAATCCAGGTGGAATTTCACCAAACGATTTATGGGTTCTTTAGAACTCACGTGCCTTAGCCTCTCCACCAATTTTCATGGCTACATCACATCCAATGCTACCAAACAATAACAAGCTTTGTGATCATGATCGAGTAGAAGTTGGCCCCCATTACCATATTCATCATCGCTAGGTCCCTTATGATCCGGATTTAAACAGGAACGCAATAGATTACAGAGATAACCATAAATAAAGAGATGCAGCGGAAATAACACTTCATTTCATTAATGGAAAATACCGAAATATGCTTACAACCAGAATTGGAAATAAACCAGCTAGGACGATGGTAGCTTATCTCTGAGAAGAGATGTGCGGCTACATGTCTCTGACTGTTCCGAACTTGTGTTACAATGAGGCTCAAAGGCCTATTTATTATTGAGAAACAATGGAAAACCCTTCACATTCCAAAACCGACCCTTAGAAGATGAAACGCCCAATTCTGGGCCCCGTTTTGGGTAAATTGGTACATCAATTTCCCGGGGTCATAACTTTGGCATACGATCTCCGTTTGACGCGTATGATAGCTCATTAAAAAGATCTATCCGAGAACTACCATTGTTGGAACTTTATTTAAAGGAAATTTGCTACATAATAAACCTAATAGAGATTAATCATGTGTTGACTCATACGAAGACTATATTCTTATGACTTGAGGGAAATGATACACACTAATTACTTCTTAACAAATTGATTGGCTATTATAAACACTATGAACTTGGACACATAATGAAAAATACTCCACAACAATGGTCTTAAATCATTATATTTTGACAAAAAATATAGTAACAGGTACATAGCGTCATCAAAAACTCATTGGAATGATCAATGATGATGGACATTTTTTGACTGTCACCAAAAGTAACCAAAAATAGCATTGGTGAGGGTCAATAAAAGATCTTCACTTGAAGTGTCACCAAAGAGAGAATTAGTGACGGGCCTTTAACGACCCTCATGAAAAGTGTCACCAAAGAGAGAATTAGTGATGGCAATTAACGACCTTCACCAAAAGTGTCATTGAAAAGGGCTTTGGTGACAAACCTTAAAGGACCATCACTATATACACTTACAACAACGATTTTTTAAAGACCGTACAATATGCAACATTGGTGATGGACCTTAAAGGTAAGGTCCATCACAGGCATGAAGCATCATAAAAAACTCATTGGAATGATAAATGATCACAAACATTTATTGACCGTCACCAAAAGTAACCAAAAAGATCATCGGTGATGGTCAATAAAAGATCGTCACTAGAAGTGTCACCAAAGAGAGAATTAGTGATGGGCCGTTAACGACCCTCACCAAAAGTGTCACCAAAGAGAGAATTAGTGACGGGCCTTTAACGACCCTCACCAAAAGTGTCATTGAAAATGGCTTTAGTGACAAACCATAAAGGACCATCACTATATACACTTACAACAACGCTTTTTTAAAGACCATCACCATATGCGACATTGGTGACTGACCTTAAAGGTTTGTCATAAGCATGACCCTCACCAATGACCTTTTCTCTTGTAGTGTGCGCTAGTGTTGGGTGAGAGGTGGTGATATGTATGGTTCACTTTTTCAACCTATCATAGGCTTACATCATCATTTTCCAATCATGACTTCATCCCTTTAGTGTTTCGGGACATCTTGTAGTACTATAGGATCTTCCTATAGTAACTATAGGAAACCTTGTAGAAGTTAGAAAACTACATAAAAGCTGGATTTTGATTCCTAGAAGTGAGGATGGATGATGGAGACATAGTAGGCAGGGAATATATTAAGTGAATGGAGGAATAAGGGGGTGATCCTTGGCTTTTTGTCCCTTGGACTCTGAGTCCTTTGTTGCCTTTAAAAACCTGCAAAAATCACATATTTTTATTAGTTGGTAGCTTTGAGATCCTTGCCATTGCATTTTGGTTTTTTACTTTTCTCTTTTTTTTTTGAAAGACACATAGGTCACCTCAAAGGAGGTTTTCAACCTGTTTTCTTACCCTAGGCACCTCAAGGGAGGTTTTCACCCAGGGATCTTTTCATTTTCCTTTTTCACTCTTGGGCTAGCTCAAGGAGGTTTTTAACCCAAAAGTTGGCCTTAGGTGCCTCATAGAGGTTTTCACCTAGGCCCCTTATTGTTTTTTCATTTTTTTCAAACAATAAAAACAGTCTTCGAGAATTTGGTGAGCTAGAAGTTGAGACACTTTGAAGCACATTCACTCCTTACTGATCGGACTGATAAAGTCTTCCCTTTACAAAGGTATTTCATAGGCTTTCAATCTATATCCATTAATGATCAAAGGGATGCTTTCTTAATCAATGGTCCTTATTTGCACATCCCCATTGTCATGACACTTTTCTATTAGATATGGCCGAACCACTTGGTCATCAATTTTCCTTTGAAGTCCTTGAAACTGAAGTCATATAACAGATCCCAATCACCTTCTTGAAAAACCTTGTCCTTGACATTTTTGTCATATCAAACCTTTCTCTATACTTGAACAACTTTAGTGTGTAGGAGGGCCTCCATCCTGAACTCACCCAAACCATTGAGCTGGAGAAACCTCTCTTGTTTTGCTTTTGTAACATCCAAATACAAGTGTGATTCCATTCTCAGAGTGTTGTACTCAAACTCAAAGGAGAACAACGCCTTGTTTCCATAGACCAAGTCATAAGGGGTGAAACCATTGGTTGTCTTCTAGGTTGTATTATAGGCCAAAGTGGCCTCCACTAGTCTATCAACCCAATATTTTCTATTTCTTCTCACAAATTCGGTGAGAATTCCTTCCAATGATCTTTTAGTAACCTCTACATGTCCATTGGCATGATGATGATAAGTAGTTGACTTACTGTGTTTGATCTTATGTTGCCTCAATAAATTCTCAACCAAGTGTGACGTGAATTGAGCTCCCTGATCGATGACTAGTTCTATAGGGTATCCAAACTTGTATAATGTATTCTCCCTTAAGAACTCACCCACTGTCTCTTCTATTGCTACCTTGATAGCCTCAATATCAACCCACTTTGTCAAATAACTAGTGCATACAATTATATATTTTTTCTTCCTTGATGGTGGATCAATGGTCCCAATCAAATCCATGCCCCAATTGTCAAATGGCTTAAGAGTCACTTGAGGTTGCAAAGGAATTTCATCCTTGGGAATAGGTTTCTCCATTCCTTTTCACTAATCACATCAACTTATGTATCTTCTTGCATATTCGTGGAGAGCGGGCCAATAGTAACCGACTTGTCATACCTTGAAAGTTTTCCTCTTGGTTGCAGAGTGAACTCCACAAGGCCCAACATGATAGACCAGAAGGATGCAAAATAATTCCTCCTCGCTGACACATCTCCTCAAAATTTGATCTGGGCCTAGCTTGAAGATATTACCCCCAATCCAAGTGAATGGGGTGCTCTTTCTTACAATTCTGATTTTTTCCTTGGAGGACATATTTGGAGGGAACTATGCAACCATTAAGTAGTTGGTTTTGTTAGAAAAATATGGAGAAAGAACTGAAATAGAAAATAAATGCTCATCTAGTAGCTGATCGTCAACCATTCCTTCTTCACCTGTAGGCGAAGAAAGTCTAGACAACAAATCAACAACTACATTTTCTCTACCCGGCTTAACAATCATAGTTAGATAACACATTTGTAAGAAAATAAGCCATCTAATAATTATGTCATTCACATCATGCTTGTTCATCAAATATTTAGTAGCAGCATGGTCATTATGTACAAAGGTTTGGTCAATACTTAATAGCAGTATGGCAAGTAATCATAGTATAGCTCAATTCAACGTTGGACAAATTTTTTCTAATGAAATAAATAACATAAGGCAACCTGTCATCTATCTGGACTAGAGTTTCTCCTATAGATTTTTCAGAGGCATCAACATGGATATGCAAAGGAAGAGCCCAATTTGGGCCTCCAAATATGGTTGCAGTAGTCAACTTCTCCTTTAAGGTTTCTGACCAACAAAATTTAAAGTCCTCGGCCAATAGTCCGAAGAAAGGTGAGGCTACTTTACTGAAGTCCTTTATGAGTATCCTATTGTATCCACTTAAGCCTAAGAAACTTCTAGCATCCCTCTTCTTATGCGGAGTAGGGACACTCTTTATGATAGCAATTGTATTTGGGTCCACTTATAGTCCTTCTTGGGATATTGGGTGACCTAGAACAATCCCTGCATTCATCAAGAACTCACACTTATCAGGACTAAGTGATAGGTTCATTTCAATGCACTTGTTTAATACTTTACCCAAGTTAGAGAGAGACTCTAGAATATCACTCCCATAGGGAGTAAAATCATCCATATATATTTCTACATAGTCATAGAATAGATCTGCAAAGATGCTTAGAACTACCCTCTAAAAAGTGGTTGGTGCATTACATAATCCAAAATGAAGGATCCTATAAGAAAAGTTACCCCAAGGAAAAGTGAAAATTGTTTTATCTTGGTCCTCTTAGTTGATTTGGATCTTATTGCAACCACTGAATCCATCCAGGAAAGAGAAGAACTTCTTCCTCGCAAGACCATCCAAGACTTGATCAATCAAAGGTATAGGGAAATGGTCTTTTTTAGTGTCTTTATTTAACTCACTATATTCCACACTAATCCTCCATTTTCCATTATTTTTTTGGACCATAACTAGAGGAGACACCCACCCACTATTTGAGATGGGGTAAATTAACCCTGCATCCAACAACTTATAAAATTATTCTTTAACTATGTCCATGAGGGTTGGGTTCATTCTCCTTTGAGGTTGGCGCACTGGCTTGCAACCTTCCTTGATGTAAATGTGGTCAGTACTCACCAAAGTGTGAAATTGTTTTGTTTCCTATAACTTGATGAAAAGGCATCCAGATTCTCTCTTAGCATGTCACATAACTCCTTTTCCTAATGTGGAGGGAGAGAGGGGTTGATTTTCAATGTTTCAGTTGGACCAAATTCTATCATCTTGACATGAGTAGGAGTTGAGTGAGGG
This sequence comes from Pinus taeda, assembly GCA_000404065.3. NCBI lineage: Eukaryota > Viridiplantae > Streptophyta > Pinopsida > Pinales > Pinaceae > Pinus > Pinus taeda. Next base: position 35,186 of record APFE031592710.1, on the reverse strand, counting down.
AGGAAAAAATAAATCCAAGGGTTATCTTAATCTTTCTTTACTACCTCACTAAGAGACATGGTGTTGTGGGGATGATTCTGGAGGATTTGATCAATTAGGTCATCTTCATCAAGTTGCCCCCCTCTCATAGTAGCATATGGGGTACAAATTAGGTAGTATGTGTCATTGTAGGCTTCATCCTCTTCCTCCTCTTCAAACCATAAGGGTAAGTCATTATCTAGATATGGTTGAGTAGGAGGGCACAAGACCAATTGTTTGGAAAAATGCCCACTTTTAATGGTCATATTACCAAACCTGCAACTTATGTAAGCATCAACAATGGGTAGCCATGACCTTCCAAGGATGAGAGGATAACCATTGAACTTGGTCTTAGGTTGGAGAACTAAGAAGTTAATAGGGTATTCCAAGGAATCAATGAATACCATCACATCCTCAACAACTCCCTCAAGAGCTACTGTGGATTTGTCTACAAGCTACAAGATTGTTGTGGTCTTCCTTAATGATCCTTGGATATTCATCTTAAGCATAGTCTTCATAGTCATCACATTGATGGCAACCCCAAGATCAATCAATATATGGGGGACAATGATAACATCAATGTGTACATCTACCACATGACTTCCAAGGTCTAGATACCTCGAGTAAATCACGCTCCCCAAAATTAAGTCAGACATTTGTCCAATGAAATTCTTGGTAGGGCTGCCTTTCTTTTTCTCCCAAGATGTTTGAAGGATTTATCCTTAATTAAATTATTGTAGATGGGGGCATTCTTGATAACTTGTAGGAGTGATGTTTTAACACACACATTTTTCAATTCATTGAGAAGTTCAGTCTCTTATGGGGTGTGCTAGCTAGGATTGATTAGTCTCTCAGGAAAAGGGTGGATTTTCTTGGGGAACACTCTCTTCCTTTTCCTCTTCAAGCTCCTGAGGTAAAGATGGAGGTTGGTTATCTGGAGCAATCTTCGAGACCTGAGTTTAAATTCTTGAATTATCACAACATAGGAAGGGTAAGATGTCTCTCCACTATAGACCTGTTGTATTTTCCTTTTGTTTGGTTTTATATTTGGCTAAGCAAGCATCTGAGGTTTCTTAGGTGGAGTAGGGGGAAGGAGTTGTGGCTGAGATGGAGGTGGAGGCCGTAAGGCTAGAGATTGGTTGTATGGAGGCCTCCACCCTTGTGATTGTGTATTCCACTAGGGTTGTGGTGGAGAATATGGTTGAAATGATTGTTTGGTAGGTTGGGAATGGTATTGAGGTGCATAAGACCATGGAGAAGGTGTGTACCATGGAGGATGAGCAGGAGGACACAAAGGGCTAATGGATGCATTCTAGTTGGTATTTTAACAAGGATAGGATGACACTTGTATTCCCTACTGGTATAGTCAAGGTCCTTGGGGCCTCCTTTGATTGATATAGAAGAGTTGTTCAGTCACACCCTCAATTCCTTAATACACTTTGAATCCAGGTAGAGAAGGCCACTTGTCTGTGGAGTGGCTTTCCTCACAGACTGATTAGAACTCTATAATATTCAATGGACATTCATTTCTAGGGTGCCTCCCAGTGAATCTAGGGCTAAAGACGACTAGGGATCTTTCTACGTCCTCTTGCTTCCTCTTTATTTGTATGGTGTCCATTTGTAGGGAAAGGGTATGCAACATCTCAATCTTAAATTATTCCAACATATTCACAATTTATTTTTTGATGGATGTGTTGTAGGAGGATGAACTGACCAAAGCTTGGCTAACCCTACCCTTCTTTCTGGTTTCCTGAGAATGATTTTTTAAAACTTTCTTTATGTCAACATGAGATAGCTAGTAGATGTCCCCTCCTGACAACATGTTTAGGGTTTCTAGGATATATTCCTTGATCCCTCTAACAATGACTAACTTGAGTGATTTAGTGTTAAGGGTTCATCTGGCCCTTTTGTAGTTGAGTTGAAACCTTTTCCTCATAATCTTCCAAGGATTCATCATGTCCCAAGGTCATTCTAAAGATTTCCTCTTTGGTGTCCTTGCACCAACAATAATCCTTGCACTTGTTGTTGAAGGCTTGTTGCATTTGAGTTTAGGTAGTGATGTTGTGCCCAAGTAAACCCATGAACACACGTAAGGCTGCATCCTTGAGGGTGGATGGGAACAACTTCAAGTTCTATTCGTCAGAGGTACAATCATAAGTTCTACAGATGATAGCAAGCTCAAACAAAATGGCATCAGGGTCCTTTGAGGTTAAGCTACGGAAGTGAGGAAGGGAAGAGGGGCTTATGTTTTCCATCCTAGCATATCCATTAATTTCTCTGAAGGGAAAAGCACCCTAAGTTATGTTTTCAGCTCCATTTTCATTTTCAATCCCATTTCTATTTTCATACATGGTGTAGGTTTATGGAATGATTTTTTCTTCTTCTTCCATAATAGGCTCCTCAAATATATATGGTTGTTTGCCTAATGGGTCCTCTAGCTAACAACCACCGAAGAAGAGGGAAGGTTGGCTATTTTATGGTGTGGGGGTATTTGGAAATTTTTTTCCTAAGTTGTCTCTACTTCTACGAGGCATGAAAGAAATTTGTTTTTTTCTTTTAGGGTTTTTTTTAGAACTACTTGCATAGTGGAAAGAAAGTAGGAATTGCAAATATTTCATGAATGGGACTACTTGCAGAATGGAAAGAAAGTAGAAATTGCAAATATTTGTTGAATAGAACTACTTGAGGAATAGAAAGAAAGCAGAAATTGCAACTATCTATTGAATGAAAAACAAAAGGAAAGATTAAATTACATGTATTTACTAAATTTCAAATACAAAGGAAAGCATAAATTACATCTACGTACACACCTCCCAGGAAACAACGCCAAAAAGTGATGAGCCCCAGTATTACAGCAATGATGCTACAATTCCTAGGGAAACCAACTTTACTTTATCGACCCATGGTTCATACAAAATTGGAGGTGACAGTGTTATATGCACAGTAGATGCAATAGTTTACTCTTGTCACTTCTCAACTGGGGAAATAGACTAGTAGAGTCTTTCAATTCAGTCTTCTATTAACTAGAAGGAGGCTGACTATTGATAGTGAATGTAAAGTTATCTTTAATGAAGAATGTAAATTATTTCCTAATTTAAGGAAATTAAGGTTCTAAGAATCAACACAATTACTTGTAGAAGATACCTAATTTAAACATGCATTCTATCATCTAGGTATCTGGACTAAGTCGACATGGAAATTATCCTAACATTGTTATGACCGATGTATGCATGCAGTAACTAGATATTGCAGAAAAGAGTCTTTGGGTTTTAAATTTCAAAATGTAAATGCTAAGCTAATAATCTAATCATTTTCAATGGAGGAAGGTATGGAAGAGATGGTTTAAAATGGCATTGAGGGGTATGGAAGTCAAGTTCAAGGCCTACCCTAGGCTCTAGTCATCATTTCTGCCTAAAATAGTCTAAAACGGGCTACTACAGGGTTTCTTGTATTTACAATAGGATTTCATGTAGTTACTACAAGATGTCCTGATTTACTACAAGAAACTTAGCTTAAGTTTGTACGAAGGTAGGGAGGGTGAAAGGAAGTGTTGGGAATATGTATGATGGTAGAATAAGGTATGGGGAAGGTGCACACTACCCAAGGATCAATCCAACTCTTCATTGTGGTTGGATTTGCTCAAGGTGGTTGTCCACGGTGGCTACAAAATAAAAATATGAATTAGTGTTTGCTAGTATTGGGTGAGAGGTAGAGAAGACTTAGATGAGGCTAGTGGAGTGAGTTCCTCCTTGTAAATCAACAACTCCTGCAACAATACATGTTATTTTCTTCTTTCATGCACAACTTGATGTAAATGTGGAAAAGATGAGTTGAATTTGAGAAACCGATTTATTGATGGCTAATGGCTTAAGTCTATAGAATGGAATGCTTTCTAATCTACAAAAAACTCAAGAAAACAAAATGACAATTGCAGGCGCATCTAAGAAATAATAAACAATGATCTACTCAACAATAAATCCTAAGCTATGTAATGACCAAAAGAGAAATATGTTTTTGGGGCTGTGAGAGTGGGGCTCTCAAACCATGATCCCATGAGGGAGATGAGGAAGAGGCCACTGTCACAATATTTTTTGAATTAATTCTATTTCACTTCGGTGACACTGATCTACTTCTCTAAATAATTGAAACAAAACTAACCAACCATTCAAACACTTGTAAGTTAATCAAAGCATAGATAACTTCAACAACTAATCAATGATTCTAATCAAAGAATACATATACAAAAAGATGAACCTCTTCTACTAGGGTTGGTCCCTAACCCAAGAGATTCATCCCTCTGAGTCAACTCAATTTTGGATCAAAGAAAACCTTTTCATCATCATCAAAATGTCAAAAATGACATAACAATAACAATCACAATGTATTACCTCAAAATTGTCTCTTGGGTATAATAAAAAAATTGAATCCTAATGAGGCCCTTGGCCTTCCTATTTATACAAACTAAAGCTACCAACAACTTCCTATAAATTGGGGAGACTTGGCTCCCAAACTCGATAATGTCTTTTTTCACTGTCACTAGCTTGGCTACCAATGAACTCGGTTGGCTTGGCTTCTTCTAACTCTGAGTTGAGGAGATCTGGTGGAGGAATCGTCGAGTGATTGAGGAGTTAAGGAGGGAGACAAAATATCCTAAAATACCTCTTCCTTGTTTACTTTGAGTTCCTACACTTAAATCAGCCCAAAATTGCGCCAAATCCTACAATTAATGCACATTAGGCCACATATCATAACATATCACCTTTACCCTTCTCACTAAGAAAAATATAATAAAATATGTAAAGAAATGTGAGAAACGTTGATTTTAATAAGATGGAGAGTGGAATTAAGGCCCATATAATTTACGTATTAATGAGCCTCATTAGAGCCATTTACCCATGATGCATACAAAGAGGCATATTCAGAAGAAGAGGACTTCAAGGAGGTGTATCGATAGTTGCAATGTCGAAGTCATGTACACGATGGTGATAGCATCGTTGACTACCATCTCCAAGATGGGTTAATCTACATGATGGATAAGCTATGTGTTCCTAAAAGTAAGCGATTGTAGTTGATCAGAGAGGCTCACACCTCCAAGATTACATGGCACTTTGGTGTAGGGAAGACCTTGGCTAACTTGCAAAGGTATTTGTATTATGCCAAGATGAAAGATCAAGTAGCTAGGTTCATAAGGGGATGCATGCTTTGTTGTACCAAAAATCCTAGCAATAGGAAAGATTTTCTATATCATCCCTTACATGTACTTACTCATCCTTGGGAAAGAATTTCCATGGACTTTGTGGGAGGTTTACCGACAAATAGGAAGGTACATGACTACCTATTCATGGTAGTTCAACAAGATGTGTGCTCTAATGCCCTGTAAATTGACCACCAACAGGGAAGAAGCAAAAAACTTGTTATTTGGACAAGTCTAGGTGCACTTTGGGATACCAAGGAGCATCATTTCATGCACAGATACACGATTTCCCAGAGTCTTCTAGACAAAATTATGTGAGAATACAGACATGTTGTGGCCAGCAACAACCCCCCTCCTTATTTAGTATTATTACTAATACTAAATAAGTGGGGGCCCTTAGTCAAAAAATTTAAAAATCAATTAGTGCCTGTATTTCCTTTTTTTCAATAAAACTTACCATCATAAACTTAGGAAAATACCCTTGAAAAATATAAAAAAAGCTTAAGTTTTATGATAAGGTAAGATAAAATCGCTCCTTAAGAAATATCACGTCACAAAAAGAATAATAGGATACCTCCTTACAAGCCAAATTCTAAGATTGCGAGATTGTGATGCAAGATTAGATATTAAAAACATATATCGCATCGCATGCCTCAAATATCACTTACGCTAAAAAAAACCTCAAACCGCCGATACGTGATGGCGCATATCGCAAAATCGCATTTCGCAGAAAGAACATTAACAGAAAATTGTCATATGCTGCCCTCCTGCGATATTGCGATACTGCGATATTGCCATATTACAATAAAGTGATACTGTGATAGAATGATATAGCGATATTACGATACAGTGATACTGCGATAGAACGATATAACGATATTGCGACACAACGATCTGTGATATTATGAAGCAAATCGCAAAATCACTTCATCACAGATCTTTCGGGTTCATTGTTCGAGAAAGCTTTTTTCAATAAACCGAGACTTGGTTATGCACTTTAATGTTAATTAATGAGTTAGTTGCCAGTTGTTAATGAAATAAGGTTTTGTACTTATCGAAGAGCCAGTTCACATAAGGTGATATATTTTATATGTCTTTAGCATTTAAAGCTTTCCCGTCACCTTTCCTTATCATTACTCTCACCTCACTTGTAAACTGCAGGAACAAAGAATAAAGAACTATACAAAGCAGTATACAAGATATTATGGGGAAGAAAGGCAAAGCCGCGAGTTCTGAAGACAAATAAATGATGCCCTTGTATACAGACACCGCCTATAACAGAGACGCTGGTATTACTAGTTGGGAAGGCATGTATAATCTACTTGAGGAAGAGAATCCCAAAATAATGGAGGTTACAGTTACCGTAGGCTCGCATGGGACTTCTGAGGCATCTATTTCAGATCTAGCTTGCTTGTTCTTGCACCAGATAGCGGCGAGACCCAAAATTCTCCCCTACACGGACATGGTCAAATGGGTACTGGACAACGCTGATATAAAAAATAGACAATTTAAGACTCAGGATCAAGGACTCATTGGCTTATTCACTCCACAAGACTTGAAACTCATGTATCATTTACCAGAGCCACATGCGACCTATAACAAACAGTTCATAGAGAAGTTTGCTAAAGAGAATGAAGACCTGGCAGAATGCACCAAAGATTGGTCAAGGAGAGACAAACCACTAAAAAGAGATAAACATGGTATGTATAGTACTGGTTCTCTCACTTCCCCATATTGATTTGCTGCTGCTATGCTCTGTAGACTTTTCGAGAAGCCAGACATTAACAAATTTTCCTCTGAATGGCTACCATTATTGGATGCCGCCGTTAATGCTACTGTTATGGATTGGGCTAAAATATTGTCTGACAACTTAGCCACGACCATTTTAAATTACTAGTCTAAAAGAACCGTTTCTCAGAGAATTTACCCCCCTTTCTACTTATCAACATATGTGATGGATGCAATTTGTTATGTTTCCAAGTTTCCTTTAATGGGTTGGAAATGGACGACTCAAGACCCCTTACCCATTCATATTTATCACAAAGAATTGTGGGACTCTAAGTTCACTCCATATTTCTACAAGATTTGTCACGGAATCATGTTGCCCTGTACAAAATGTTGTATGATAAAGATGCTCTAAGGTTTTCTCCTGAAGTAGAAGTAGATATACTCCCTATTGCGAGATGGTTTGGAGAAGAATTGTTTACATATGTTAGGGTATTCGGAAGTCTCGCTTTCCCTCATGTCTTACCTTTGTATGTTCCTAATAAACTCATGGCACGAGAAATTTCTTATCAATCCTGCGGAGAAGGAGGTCTGACTAAAGATTTGAAGGACAACAAGAAGGCTATTTGGCCACAATTTCTTGTAGCCTGTGGGGCCTTTTCACTATTTGATGTAGGGCATGCATTTAAAGAAGTAAACAACATAACATGTCTACAATTATTCAAATTTCCAGGAAGACCATTCGACCCTCATGATACTGCTAAGAATTTCACCATTGTAGTCAAAATAAAGGTGTTTTCTAAAGAGGATGATCTTTTTGATGACATGTTCCAACAGAAAAGTACACTTAAAGAAGTTCTGCATTCGGCCCAAATGCGATTCCCTCCAGTAGAATTTCAGCAGTTCAAGATATATAGGGAGAGGAGGTTAGCTAATATCCCTTTGGAAAAACTATGCTTAGAACCCATAAGGGAACCAACTCCAAGTATTAGTCTCAGTGGAAGTTCAGGCACAGATAGATATAAATCCAAGTCCGAGAAAGAAACATCAGAACATTCCAAGAGATCCAAAAGTGACCATGGTAAAAGCGAGGGGTCAGTAAGGGATACTGCCCAGTCAAAAGAGCTCCCACAGCAACAGGCTTTAACCTCTCCATAGATAGATCCTCCCCCTCTCATCATTCAACCATGATTTAATCAATCTTGAAGGGTAGAGCACAAAGACACCTGTGAGTAATGTACAGGCAACAAAGGATATAGTCGCAGGAACAATTAACAATGTCTCAGATATGGAACATATTCCCATTACCCCGTCCTCTGAACTTATACTCAAGATAGAGGAGATTCCTCCTCTTGATGCATTTTATTGTCCACAACACAAGGCAGTAGTGAGAAGACAAAGAAAGAAAAGGAAATTGGAAAATGTGCTCTCTCATGATGTAGAGCAATTAGACGTCCCATGGCAAGATCCTACTACCGATCCCACTGAAAATCTCACCAAATTATCTCAGATCGCAGGAGCATATGCCTCTGTGACCATTGATAAATCATCTGAGGTACAACAACTACTAAAAGAGAAGGAAGACCAGATACAAGTTTTGCAGCAACAGTTGCAACAAGCCAACACCAACAATGAAGCACAGAAACATCTTGAAAGATTACAGCAGGACTTCCAACGAATGCAGATAGGCTACCAGAATAGTTTAGGTGAGAAAGAAAAACAGTGACAGGATATGCAAGAGATGCACAAGGATGATCCTAAGCTTACATAATTCATCACAGAATCCATTTCCTTAAACGATCAACTACTACAGCAACAGGAAGCATTGTGCCAAAGAATATCACAGTGGAACTCATATTGTGAAATAAGCGATAAAATCACTAATCAAGTTGTAGACTTATGACATGATTATGATTTAGTTGATAAAAGAGTTATTGAATATTTGGCTTGGCAAGAAATAGAGGAAGGGAAAAAAGCAGGCGCACCAATAATCAACGACAATCATAAAGAAATGCACTTTAACAAATGGGATGCACAAATCAGAAAAGCAGAGCAAGCGACAGAAGAAGCAGCCACAACAGCAAACAACGTTATTGACTGCATACATGAAAATTTGCATGGGGCAAATCTGATCTCAGAAAACACTCCAGGGTATCTACCGAAAGTACAGCAACTCCAAACAGGCTGGAGACAAAAGGCTCAAGGAAAGGCAGAATCAATCAAAAGATTAACTAAGTTGAATTGGGATTCTTACTGGGCGTATTTGGTAAAACCACATAGCCAGTGTATGAATCTCAAATGCATCATCAATTCTACCGAGAAGATGGCACCATCTCTTGCTGATTCCGTCTTCGCAGGACAGTTAAAGTCTGAAGGTCGGCCAGCCGACTCTTCTCAAGCAAATGCTAAACGCTTGCGATTTCAAGGAACAGATACAGAAATAGTTAGTTGTTAGTTTTAGATCCAATGTTAGTATTAATTTTGCTTTTTGTTTTTCCTGAAGAAAGGATGGTCATTTAAACCATATCCTACATTTTTGTAATAAGTTATTTTTAGATTTAGTTAGTAGTATTTAAACCCTTCTCATGCATTTAGAGAAGGGTCCTGAAATTTGTCAAAAACTTGTCCTCAGAACATGCACTTTTGCACCCTATGAGGAGTTTTTGATGAATGAATGGAACAGGATTTATTGATATCTACATTTAATATCTGCTACTGATGTTGCATTTCTGTACTCTTAGTGGATGTTGGATTAAGAAGAGATAAATCATTATTGCTTGAAGCTCATGAGTACAGCTAGTTATAAATGGTACTTCTATCTCTTAACTATTTCTGCCTTTGTGTTAAAGTGATATTCATGTTTAGCTATTTATATATTGATGCGTGAATCCTTGAGTTATCATTTGGCACTTTTTTACAGTGATAGCTATTTATTTATGCTTAATGTATGAGTAGTTTATTATGAGATATGTTTTTCACAATTGTTTCGTATAACTTTTTATAAGAAGTGTTTTATCTATATTGAATTCTTTTCTCATAACAGTTGAATGATATTTACTATCGATTGTTATTTGAAATCATTTTAGATCGCATAACTGAAAGACTACACCCCGGGTTAGTGTAGAATTAGATATTTATGTTTATTCGAACACAACTGCATGTCATTAGATTAGAGTTAGAATTAGAGCATCTCACTTAGGAATTTTTAGAAAGGAAATATCAATTCTCAACACACACACACATAAATTGGGAAACTTGTCCCATATCCCCAGTCAGACCCACTATACCAAATGGAAAAGGAGCTGCTAACCAAGGTCCGGACCGGGTGGGTATCCCCCTTGTTGTAGACTCGATTTTCGGGGCTTCAACAAGACACAAAGTTGAACATATCTAAAACATTCCATCCATAGACAGATGGGCATATAGAAGTTGTCAATAGGCATTTGGTGCAACTTCTAAGGAGATACAACCACAAGAATCCAAAGACCTGGGATGAAAATATGACATATATACAACATTATTACAATAGAGAAGTCTACTCTTATACATGAAATTCCCCATTTGATATTTGTTTTGGATTTTTCCACCTTCACCTTTACATATTGCATATGGGTAGCAAAGAGGAGTAATGGAAGATCTTAGAGGAGATCATTTGAGGGCTAGAATTTTTATAGAGAGGATCAGGAAAATCCATCTATATGTATAGGAAGAACTCCAAAAGTCACTGGAAAATTATAAGGCCAGGAATGATAAACACAAAATAGAGAAGCCATTCAAAGTGGGAGAGAGAGTATGGTTATAGTTGAACAAGGAAAGGCTCCAGGGGCTTGGTATGAAAATCGAGGCTCTGAGGTATGGTCCCATTGAGATACTAGAAAAGGTGGGTTACAATGATAATGAACTCAGTTTATCACCATATATCCCCATTTACTCAGTTGTGAATGTAGAGAATTTGAAACTCTATGAGCTATCTATGCTAGATCAGGGAGAGGAACAAAATCTAAGTTCTCTAGAGGATTTGACACCAAATGCTCAGGAAAAGCTAACAGAAGATACCATTTTGCAAAAGATATCTAACACTACAAGATAAGGGCAACATGATCTTTTGCATATTGTGTTGAAGGGACAAATTCTAGGTAAAGATATATGGTACACTAGAGAGAAGGTGAAGGAAAAGTTTCATCACCTCATTTAGTAAACGATTTTGGGGACCAAAAGCCTCCCAAAATGAGGAGGTGTGATATATATTGGATCACTATGTTGTTTTTCACCATCTCGATGCATTCAGAGTGGAAAAAGTGGAGGAATAATCTCATGGGACCATTTTTACCTGTGGGACACAGTTTGGCAAAACAGGGTTTGAAACCTTCCAGGAGTGTTTTGAGGCATCAAATGACATTTTTTGGGGGTAAAATTTTATTTACTTGGGATTGCATCATTTTAAGTTATTCTACACCCAAGTATCTTTCGATCGATGCAAGAAGTGCGCAAATCAATGTCTGTATGAAAAATTTATGCCACTGAGAAGTTGACCTTCTTGTTTTCACACCTATAGTTCGGGAGGATGTCACGTAAGCCCCTAATACTCATGGAAAATGGGCTATCCATGTGATATGATGTAAAATAATCTACAAGAGTTTATATTTTAACTATAAATAAGAGTTGATGTAGTCAAAATTAACCACTAGTAGGTTATCGTGTTGTTTTATAACCTTGTCACTAGGAGGAAGAGACATTCTATTCTTTCGAGATCATTTTGTTCCATAGCTAAGAAAATATAGTGAGGAGAGGTATGTAGTAACCCATGGGCCATAGGAAATACTTCTTTGAACCTACAACCATATATCCTGACAAAGAAAGAGAGTGAAGTGACCTCATCTTCCACCTAGGTTTTCTCCCAAAAGGGTTTCCGAGAGAGCATATCTTGTATTATGTGTGTGGGTGAGTTTATTTTGTCATTCCCTACTTTTTTGCATAATTTTCCATTCACATTAATGCATTAATCACAATTAAATGTATATATCTTAATGTTTAATAAAACTATAATAGTGTAGAATCTCATATTTTTAATATAATAATATCATATATGTTGTGATGAACTGTCAAGTAGAATATCCATGAAAATTTATGGATCAGTTTAATATAAATCCTTTGGGCTTAATATTATTCGCCTGGGTTTATAATCCCTTTAGGTTTTATTATTAATCTCTTTGTTTTATTAATGTAGGAGTTCAATATGGAAATCAGTCATGGCCAACCATGGTTAATCATATTTGATCATGGTCAATAAAAAATAATAATATTAATTATATATTATTATTGTATCACTATTATAGCTTTATATTTATTAATATCAATATCAATCTTAATATTAAATCCATATCCATTTATTCCTATCAGTGTATATAAAGTATATATAATAATGTCATTGTGCATGTGGTTCATATATGCCTATTGATGTATATCAACCACATTTATTAATGTGGTTTATATACACCTATCAATATATATCAAACATGGTCCAATGTCACATTGTGACAAATATTGTCTCAACATGAAAATAAACCATGCTTAATCATGCTCAACCATGGTCCGATGTCTCATTAGCACAAATATCATCTTAAAATGAAAATCGACCATTGTCCAACATGGCATTGTGACAAAGATTGTCTCAAAATTAAAATCAGCCATAGTCAACAATGGTCCAATGTGGCATTGTGACAAAGATTTTCTCAATATCATAATGAACCATGGTAAACAATTTTATTTTAGGGGTTATATATCTATCTTAGGGTTTATATACCTTGGTTTTATAATATTAATCCCTTGGGTTTAATATTATTCCCTGGGTTTATAATACTTTGGGGTTTTATAATTATTCCTTTCAGTTTATTATTTCCTTAGGTTAATAATATCAATCCCTTAGGTTTATTATTTTAAGGGTTCATATTCCTAGGGTTTACTATTATTTATAGGGTTTAATATAAATCCTCCAGGTTTATAATGATGGTCAACAATGGTCAACTGTGGTCTAATGTCACGTTATGGAAAATATTGTCTCAATATGAAAATTAACCATGGTCAACAATTGTTTACCACAGTCCAATGTCCTATTCTGACAAACATTGTCTCAATATGAAAATCAACCATGGTAAACCATCATCCACCATGCTTATTTTAGGGTTTATAATATTTATGATAGGGTTTATATAACTTGGGTTTATAATATTAATCCCTTGGGTTTAGAATATCAATTCCTTGGGTTTGTTAATCTAGGGATTCATATATCTAGGGTATATTATTCTTCATAGGGCTTAAAATATTGATCCCTAGGTTTAATAGAAATCCCTTGGGTTTATATTCATGGTCAACCATGCTCCAGTGTCACATTGTGACATATTTTCTCAATAAGAAAATCAACCATGGTCCAAGAGGATTATGAAAAAATGTACCCATATGAAAATCAACCATGGCCAACCATTGTCCAACATTAGTTTGTGACAAACATTGTTTCCATATGAAAATGAACCATGTAAACCATGGTAAACCATGATTATTTTGAGGTCTATAATATTTATATTGGGGTTTATATACCTAGGGTTTATAATATTAATCCCTTGGGTTTAATATTATTACCTTTGGTATAACACATTGTGTTTTTAATATTAATCCCATGGATTTATTATTCCCTTGTGTTTATAATCCCTTAGATTTTTACCATTAATTCCTTGGGTTTATTATATCAATCTATTGAGTTTATTATTATAAGGGTTCATATTCCAAGGGTATAATTGATCCGAATCGGATCAACAAAAGACTGTCAAGAACTTTGACTGTATCGAGTTAAACAAATCTTTAATGAAATCCAAAACGTCATAAAAAACACCCTGAACCAATGGCCAAGGCAACCGGGCAGAACGACGAGGACCTCAGTCAAAGCGCGCTGACCGAGGCCCATGGAGACTGCGCAGGAGGCCAAAATAGCCCCGCATCGGGAAAAGGAGGTGATTTTGATGCGCGATTAAGTGCTAATCGCGCATCGCTGGGAAAACAGGGCCGAAATGGGGGAGCCTTAAGCAGTCGATCACGTTGGGAGCTAGAGAACCAGGGAAGAGAAAGAAAAAGCTCTAAAACGTAAAGGCAAGACTTGCGCCCTCGAAACGGGCAGTTATGATCAGGATGCCCTTGAACAATAAGAGGTTTTGGACAGGAGTGGAGCGATCCCACTCAGCGATCGATGCGTGGCAACGGAGGTGAGAGAAAAACCGTCGTGATCACATGCTAACGGTCGAGCAAGTCAACCGCGCTCGACGTGCGTATGACGTTGGATCTGGAGGAGCCCAGATTGGACGGCTGAGATTACGCCCGATGGAAAGAAGCGGAATCGACAGGGAAATAAGTTGCGATTTAAATGGATTTGGAATCTGTTGACCACCACGGTGGAGAAAGAGAATATCCACGACATAACCGGAGGAACGAACCAACGAAGCATGTTGGCACCAATTAGATGGGGACACATGGAACTCCCTGAGCATTCATGCTGACGCTGAACAGAGAACTCCAAGCACAGCTGCAAAAAGTGAATTGGTGCAGGTGGGAGAGGAACCGAACAAGCACAGGGATCGAATGGTTAAAGCCATGAATGGAGACAGTCAAACTGAGGGGGGATTTGGAGAAGAATCCAAGCGACCAGAGAGATAATGAACAGTGAACCCTGAGAGGAGGACTGAACACAGAGAACAGTAAAGCCGAGCAGAGGAGACAGAGGGCCGAGTTGACCACAGGCAGCATCGAGCACTAGAGAGCTTGAAGATTCAAGACTTCCCATAGAGGAATCTGCCTGGATTGAGCATCACAGTTGGCTCTTTCCACTGTAGACCAAAGGTCACAAAGTTGATAGGAAGAAAAAGAGTCTGTGAACTCTGAGTGGCTTGGGGAATCTAAGAACCACCCTGCCAAGCAAAATTTACTGTCAGGAGAACTCATATTGAGTCCCTACATTGTAAATTCTTTGCTGTAAAACACAATAAAACCAGGCCACCATTGAAGCTGGACCAGAGACGTAGCCCTAGAGAATAGGGTGAACTCCTTATTAAAAATTGTTTATGTCTAGTATTGCTTACTGTATTTCTCTACTGTCATTCCATTTAAAATGTCTGTGTATTGGCAATCTGATCGATCCGTTGTTTCAATAACACAAAACTCCCACCAGCACATGAGTCTGTAATACCTTTTGTTTAATAAATCTTCAGTTGAGGTCACTCATAGGGTGATTATCAGATCAAGTGGTATCAGAGCTAAAGGATGTAAGGTTAGACAAACTTGTGTTGGTTTAGCTATGAATGCTCACTAAATCAAAGCTCAAATTAGGAGAAGGAGAGTTGGTGGAAACTAATCCTAAAATTGGGAGAGTCTATTCTCGGAAGACAATGTCAGAAGAAGGTTCTATATGGCCACACCCTCAGCTCATAGAGAGTTTCCTAGCTATAAAGTCTATGGTAGAAGAAATGTATAGGGACTTTAGAAAGCATAAGGATGAAGATTCATCAGGCTCTAAACAAGAAAAAGAAGAAGATGAATCTCATTCCCATGACCACTCGAAAGGAAAGGGGAAAGAAGAAAGCTTTCCTACACTTCCTAGTAGCCCTGTGCATAATAAGAAAGCATGCTTGATTAAATTGGATGTCAAATTTGATTTGCCTATATATGATGGAGAGCTAAATATTGAAAAGTTGGACAATTGGATTAGACAAATTGATGTGTATTGCAGAGTACAAAACATAGACTCAGACTAGAGTAAGATTCAGCTGGCAAGCCTATGCCTAGGAGGCACTGCCTTGGTTTGGTGGGAAGGAAAAACCCAAGCTGATATGAGGAAGCATGGTAAGACCATCTCTGTCTGGAGTGAATTTTTTTTTGCAATCAAAAATCAGTTCTATCCATTGGCCTACATGCAACAAGCCATGATGAGTTGGCAAACTCTTCGGCAGTTGAAAGGGCAAAGTCTACAAGGGTATACTTAAGAATTTAGAAAGAGAGAATTGATGTTGGGTATCTCATTAGACTCACCAGAAACTCTTTTGAAGTACATTGGCGGTCTACACAGCTACATGACGCATACCATCCTCATGTTTAATCCCACTAGTATAGATGAGGTATCTATACAAGCTACTCATCTAGAAGCTAGAGGAAAGAATGGAAATCCAGAAGTTGGGGGACCATCCCAACCCACTGTAAGCAAGAGCAAGGAGAAAAGAAAGCAGAAGTGGAAAGCAAGGAAGGCTAACACTGCACAAAAAGGCAAAGCTTCATGCACTCACTGTAAAAAGGAGGGGCATGATGATGAGCATTGTTGCATTCTGCATCTAGAGCTGAGACCTAAGAAGTCCGAGGGCAAGAAGAAGAATATTGTTGCATCTATTCAGAAAGATTTGGGGTTAGAATCGAGAGATGAAACAATCATTGCAGCCACAGGTATAAAAGGTAAGAATTCTGAAACATCTACTAGTAATTCTGCTTAATCTGTTATTGATGAAGAACATGAGAGAAAAGACATGAGCTTTTCCATATTCGAGTTATTTCCAAAAATCAAAAGAATGTTACTTGGTTTGATAGTGGCTCACAAGTAAATTTAATTTCTGAATCAATTGTAAAGAAATTGGGATTAGAAACTACACCTCATAAGAAACTGTACCTATTAGGTTGGTTGAATGATAAAGCACAACTACAAGTGACTAGATAGTGCAAACTCAAGTTTACTTTTGGGTCAACATTCGTAGATGAGGTTGAGTTAGATGTAATTCCTTTGGATGTATGTGGAATTGTTTTAGGAAGTCCTTACTTGTATCATAGAAAGGCTATTTTTTATAGAGCTGAGAACAAGTATCTACTTGTTAAAGATGGAATCGAATACTTTGTAAGAGCTCACAAGCTCAAGAATAATTATACTCTCATAAACTCAGGACAGATGAAAAGAATGATAAATTCTTGCAAATAGTTCTTACTGATGGTTGTAAAGGAAAAGACACCTGATAAAACCAAAATATTTGAGGGTTGTAATGTTGATCAGCAAGCTGATATAGAAAAGATTGTTTCAGAGTATGATGTCTTATTTTAGGAACCTAAAGGTCTGCCACCCAAAAAGGGAATAGTACATGATATTATTTTGCAGCAAGATGTTCCTTTGCCTAACATTGGGATTTACAGGTTGTCCACTTTAGAGAATGTTGAAATTAAGAAGCAGGTACAGGAGTTGCTCGAGAAAGGGTTCATCAGGCCTAGCACATCACCATGTGGGTCACCAATTGTTTTGGTGAGAAAGAAAGATGGCTCGTGGAGAATGTGCATTGACTACCAAGCAATGAATAAGATAACAATCAACAATCGTTATCCCTTTCCTCGCATAGATGATCTTCTAGATCAATTGAAGGAAGCGGTCTTTTTCTCCAAGCTAGACTTACACAGTGGATACCATGAGGTCAGAGTTGCAGAACAAGATGCATGGAAGACTACTTTCAAAACAAAGCAGGGAGTGTGTGAGTGGCTGGTTATGCCTTTTGGCTTAACTAATTCTCCTATTACTTTCATGAGATTAATGAATGATGTACTCAAACCTTTTCTTTATGATTTTATTATTGTGTATCTGGATGACATTTTGATTTTTAGTAAAACGTGGCAAGAACACTTAAAGCATGTTAAGCAGATACTAGATGTTTTGAAAAGAGAAAAACTTCATGTTAAACTCTCAAAATGTGAATTTGGCAAAACA
>APFE031592710.1:0-17471 GCA_000404065.3 Pinus taeda | reverse complement strand
AGATCAATTGAAGGAAGTTGTTTATTTCACCAAGCTAGATTTGCACAGTGGATACCATCAGGTCGGAGTTGCAGAGCACGATGCATGGAAGACTGCTTTCAAAACAAAGCAGGGATTGTATGAATAGCTAGTTATGCCTTTTGGCCTAACTAATGCTCCTGATACTTTCATGAGATTAATGAATGATGTACTCAAAATTTTTCTTGATGATTTGTTATTGTGTATCCGGATGACATTCTGATTTTTAGTAAAACGTGGGAAGAACATTTAAGCATGTTAAGCAGACATTAAATGTTTTGAAAAGAGAAAAACTTTATGTTAAACTCTCCAAATGTGAATTTGGAAAAACCTCTCTAAATTATTTGGGTCATATAGTAGGGGGAGGTGAATTGAAAACAGATCCCTCTAAAGTGTCAGTCATCATAAACTGGCCTAAACCCAAGTCTGCTGCAGAAGTGAGGAGCTTCTTAGGAGCAACACAATATTGGAGGAAGTTCATTTCAAATTTTTCCTCCATTGCAGCTCCCTTACATGCTTTGACAAGATTGAACAAGGTGTTTCAGTGGGGAGGCAAACAACATAAAGCCTTCGACACCTTGAAAGAAATAATTAGTACAACACCTGTAATAACGTTGCTAGATATACAAAGACCATTTGAGATCCAAACTGATGCCAGTGACTGCCATGGGAGCAGTGTTGATGCAGCACGGTAAACCCATATGTTATCATTCTGAGACTTTTAATCCTACAGTAGTTAACTATCCTACATATGATAAAGAATTGTATGCATTAGTTCAGAGTGTGAAAAAGTGGAAACATTACTTAATCGACAAAGAAACAGTAATACATACTGATCATCAGCCACTTCAATATCTACACTCCTAAACTAAATTGCAGTAATCAAGACATTACAGATGGATGGGTTTTCTACAACAGTTTCATTTAGTCATTAGATATAAAAAGGCAATATAACAAGGTTGCAGACATGTTATCTAGACCCATTATAAATGCATCTACCATACTTAAGCATAATTATGTGCTGCATGAAAGCTACATAGAATAGTATGCTCAGGATATGGACTTTAAAGATGTATATGCAACTTTGAGTCAAGGCAAAAGAGTAGAAGAATTGGACTATCTTGTGAAGGACCGACTCTTATATCATTGTGGGAAACTCTGCATTCCACAAACTGAGAGAGCAAAGATAATTAGGGAAGCACACACTTCTTTGATATCAGGTCACTTTGGGATAATTAAAATGGTTGCACAACTGCAAAGGTTCTACTATTGGCCAAAAATGAACGAGACAGTTTCTAGATATGTAAAGGGGTGTGCCATGTGTGCCAAAAGCAAGCCCAGCAATAGGAAATTAGGCCTGTACACTCCCTTGCCAGATCCTTCTCACCCTTGGGAAAGCATTTCCATGGATTTTGTTGGAGGACTGCCTAAATCTAGGAAAGGTCATGATTATCTGTATGTTGTTGTTGATAGGTTCAGAAAAATGTGTATTTTGATACCCTGTAGTAAACAGATTACAGCTGAACAAACTGCAAAGTTATTCTTTGAACATGTATGGGTTCATTTTGGATTACCCACTTCTATTGTATCTGATCGAGACACCCGATTTGTGGGGAAGTTTTGGTCCAGTTTGTAGGAACTAATGGATACCAAATTAAAGAAAAACACAACTTTTCATCCACAAATAGATGGCTAGACAGAATTAGTTAACAAGATAGTGATCCAGTTACTGAGAGGATATTGCAACAAACATCCTAAGCTTTGGGATGAGCACTTGTGCTATGTTCAGCATGCTTACAATAGAGCCAAATGCTCTTCTACATAGAGCTCTCCTTTTGAGACCTGTTTTGGTTTCATACAAGGTCTCCTTTGGATTTTTTCTTTGGTAAAGATACCATGGTTGATAAACACAGTGATGTGGATAAGGCAACTAGGTTCATTGAACAGATCCAAGAGATCCACCAGGCAATACAGGAACAACTGGAAAGGAGCCAGGGAAAGTACAAGGCTAGGCATGATAAGCATCGTATGGAGCATAGTTTTCAAGTTGGAGACCAAGTATGGGTGTATATCAGCAAGGACAGAATGCAAGGTGAAGGTAAAAAGCTAAAACCTATCAGGTATGGACCCTTCAGGATAATTGAGAAGATTGGTGAGAATGCCTTCTGCCTTGATCTGCCAGCTTACATGCACATCTACTCAGTTGTGAACGCAGATTGTTTGAGGTTGTTTGAACCTTCAATGATTGAGGACCCTGAAGAGCAAAGTCAATTACCTTCTGTTGATGACCTGCTACCTGAATATCTCAATGAGTTGTAGGAAGACACAGTGCTGGACAGGAAGGTGAGGACGATGCGCAGGGGACAAGTGGAATACCTCAGGATTGGGGTTAAAGGTTCGAAGCTGAGTAGTGCGAAGTGGATTGAGATTGGACAAGTGAGACAGCAGTTCCCTCACTTAGTCGATGCTTGAAGAAAAACCAACTTTTGGTGGTCCAAAAGCTTTTTCAGTAGGAAGGCCGTGATCCAAATCGGATCCACAAAATACTGTCAAGAACTTTGACTGTATCGAGCTAAACAAATCTTTAATGAAATCCAAAACGACATCAAAAACACCCTGAACCAGTGGACAAGGCAGCCGGCACGGAACAACGAGGACCTCGGTCAAAGCGCATTGACCGAGGCCCATGAAGATTGCGCAGGAGGCCAAAACATCCCTTAGGAGCCTTGGATCGGGAAAAGGAGGCGATTTTGATGTGCGATTAGCGCTTAATCGCATACCACTGGGCAAACAGGGTCGAAATGGGGGAGCCTTAAGCAGTCAGTCACGTTGGGAGCCAGAGAACTGCGGGCGGAGAAAGAAAAAGCTCTAAAACGTAAAGGCAGGACCCGCGCCTTCGAAACCGGTGGTTTTGATTGGGGTGCCCTTGAATGGTAAGAGGTTTTGGACAGGAGCGGGGCGATCCCACTCAGCGATCAATGCGTGGCAGTGGAGGTGAGAGAAAAACTGCCGTGATCGCATGCTAACTGTCGAGCAAGTCAACCGCGCTTGATGTGCGTATGACGCTGGATCTGGAGGAGCCTAGATCGGATGACTGAGATTGCGCCCGATGGAAAGAAGCAGAATCGACAGGGAAATAAGCTACGATTTAAAGGGATTTGGAATTCGTTGACCGCCACAATGGAGAAAGAGCGTATCCATAACATAACCAGAGGAATGAATCGACGAAGCATGCTGGCACCAATTAGATGGGGACACGTGGCACTCCCTAAGTGTTCATGTTGACGCCGAACAGGGAACTCCAAGCACAACTATAGAAGGTGAATCGGTGCAGGCTGGAGAGGAACCGAACAGGCACAGGGATCGAATGGTTAAAGCCATGAACAGAGACAGTCGAACTGAGGGGGGATTTGGAGAAGAATCTAAGCAACCAGAGAGACAGTGAACAGTGAACCTTGAGAGGAGGACTGAACACAGAGAACAGTAAAGCCAAGCAGAGGAGACAGAGGGCCGAGCTGACCACAGGCAACATCGAGCACCAGAGAGCTTGAAGATTCAAGCCTTCCCATAGAGGAATCTATCTAGATTGAGCATCACAGTTGGCTCTTTACATTGTAGACCAAAGGTCACAGAGCTGGTGGGAAGAAAAAGAGTCTGTGAACTCTGAGTGGCTTGGGGAATCCAAGAACCACCCTGCCAAGCAAAATCTGCTGTCAGGAGAACTCATATTGAGTCCCTACATTGTAAATTCTTTGCTATAAGACACAATAAAACCAGGCCACCACTGAAGCTGGACTGGAGACGTAGCCCTGGAGAATAGGGTGAACTCCTTATTAAAAATTGTTTGTGTCTAGTATTGCTTATTGTATTTATCTGTTGTCTTTCCATTTAAAATGTCTGTGTATTGGAAATTTGATCGATCCGTTGTTTCAATAACACAGAACTCCCACCAGCACATGAGTCTGTAATACCTTTTGTTTAATAAATCTTCAACTGAGGTCACTCATAAGGTGATTATCAGATCAATAATATTATTCATAGGGTTTATAATATTGATCCTTCGGTTTAATATAAATCCCTTAGGTTTATATCTATGGTTAACAATGGTCCAACATCACATTGTGACACAAAGTTTCTCAATAAATAATTATTTAAGAATAATTAATATGATTAATATAATTAATTAATTAATTTAAATTATTTTTTTATATTAATATATCTTAATTTTATTTTATAATTAATTATATTATAAAATTATTATTATTATTATTATTATTATTATTAATTTTTCATAATTTATATTTATATCGTTAATATTATGGCGTTTTTCAACCACATTTAGTTGATGCGATTGAGGCTAATATATATTAGTTAATACCTATGGCAACTACATTAATTAATGTGGTTTGTTGTAGTTTATAACATAAAAGAAAATATTTTTTATTTTTATTTTTTTTCTTATTTATTATTATTGTCTATTTAAAGTATTGTTGTAATTTTTTAATATTAATATATTTTGTGATTTATTTTGATGTAAATTTTTTATTTTATCACCAGTAATATTATAAATATAAATATATATATATATGAATTTTAGAAAATTTATAAAAATAATAATTATAATTTATTATTTGTATTGCTAAACTAGCTAGCTATTCCGGTGCTCTTTTATATAATTTTAAAGATTTTAAAATTCATGCTTAACCATTTAAGAAAAACTTCATGTAGCATAAATGTATTTAATTATTTATTTCAATTTTCAAATTAGCAAATACTTGGATGCAGTTATGTATTTGTATAATTTTAAAGATTTTAAAAATCACAATGAAATATTAGAAAAATTCTCAAGTAAGGATGTCAACTTTCAACATGATGAATTACATGGGGAGGTTCTCATATATAGTAAAACAAGCTTGAAGCCACTTTTAAGTAGGGATTTTGGAGGTTTCTAACATTTGAAGCAATATTAATATACAAACAATGCATTTTGAAAAAAATATAATATTCTTACTAGTAAGAAACATGAAGCTCTCCCATCAACATTCTAACACTTGGAAGGTCCAAAAATAGTTACATTGGGATTAGAATATGAATGCACTGAATGAACTAAATCCATGGTAGCTACACACTTGATATTTTATTATCTAACCACAAAATTATGTGTTTTATAATCAAACTAATAAATACACAATTAAAAAAAAAAATTGGGCTCTATCACGAATGTACCAACGTGTCTCTCAAAATGAAAAGATAACTATTCGACATAAGCAAACAAGAAAAGGTTATTCTATTATTTTTATTATATAGCTAAAAAAACCCTTCAATTTGATTACTCTATTGGAAAAGTTTAGGGTTTTATATAGCATATTAATTGTTGTACTCTATCGTCGTAGATTAGTGTTTTATATAGCATAACACTGGCCAACGGGTGTGGGATTCCCAAGTGAGTCTCAATGTTTATGATTTAGGCTTCATTATTTACGTTTTAAATTTTTGGATTAGATCATTGTATTATTTTTCATCTATCTCGGTTCTTTTAGAGTGGGTTAATTCAATGAATCACCTCGTAAGGTCACCTTTACTATTGGGTCCTAGTTTAGGGAAATGAGGTTTGAAACATTTTTAAGTGTTGGAGACATATCAATCTAAGTTCATATAAAAAATTATGCCTTCTACATTTTAACCTTCCATGTTTGACCATCATGACATGAGTGTATATCACATTATCCCATGAGTAATGGTTTACCACCATGGGATGAGTGCATGCCACATTAGCCCCTCTTACTCATGCATGTGAGATCAACCACATAGAAGCTTTGAATAAGAATCTAGAATGTGCAAGATTGTAACTCGAGTTGAGAATTGAGGGAGTCAAAGCTAACCCCTAGTTAGTTATTGGGATACGTTACATACTTGGCCAATAGAATTGGTGTTCCATTCTATGATATTACATTTTATTCTATAGTGGAGTAAAGCAATATAGAGTGGGAAGATATAGTTAATATTTTATAGTTTGTTTAATAGGAAACAAGTCTTAGGTAATTCTATAGACAATGTCATCTAATTTATACATGCACATTGATTATAATATAGAAAGAAAAATAGAGCAACCTCACATTTTAGCTAAATTTTCACCTATAAACACTTTTTAGAACAAATCCCTGTTCATTAGAAACGGTGTGTGGTTATATTTGTTTTATATTTTAAACTTATTTATTTATTTATTTCATTCCTAAATCAATAATTATCAAATCTGAAATCTAAAATGAATTTAACCTTAGTAATATAAATTTTAACTTATTTTATCAAATTTACTGTGATTATAATTTATAGAGCATAGATTAAATGTGCAGAATTGCATAGAGAACCCATATTTTTCCTAACACAATTATTGGTCCACCATGCATAAATTTATAGTCATCCTCAAGTGTGAGCATTAGGTAGACATTATTGATATGTTGTAGCATAATCCTGATATTGTGAAGCTCCTTGGTGTAATGCAAATCTTGGAGTTCTCATTTTATACCATCCTTTTCAAAATTTCTTATAAACATAAAATATTAGAGTGTTTTCTATATATACGGAGATGTAAACGTTTAACTTACTCGTTAATTAATGATTTTATTAGTAATTGAAAAATAAATAAAGAAAATTAAATAAATGCTGGCCAAATTTATCCTCAGATCTCATGACAAGACAAAGCATCTGAAGTATTGATTTGGGACAATATAAAATCAAGTTAATTTGAAAATTAAATAAAGAAAAGATAAATAAATACTCACCAAATTTATCCTCAAATCTCATGACAAGACAAACCATCTTAGGTATTGATTTGGGACAATATAAAATCAAGTTAATTTGACCTTTCGGCCATGTAACAGGCTGTAAACGACCGGAGACAACCGTCAAATCTCGAATAACGTACATAGAAAATGAAGGAAATTTAACCTTTTACCCTTCTAAAATGATATAATTAATGGATGACATGAGTTAAATCTTGAAGAAAATATACAATGGTTAAATACTCCAGACGTAATACTAAACCGGATGCCCCCTAATAACAAAACTCATCAGGGAATAGGAAAATCAAACAATGGAAGTCCCATAGACACATTTTAAAACCTTATAGTCGAATCAAATCACTAAGAAGGAAATAATACATATTAAAATAAAATGATATGGAAACGACACTTAGAAAAAAATTTAAAGAATGATAATTATTTTATATAAAAATATCAAATTGATGGAAAAATTAATCTGAGATTAAAATACAATACGTCGAAATTTATAAACTATAAAAAAGAAAATTTAATTTAGTTTGAATTAAAAAATAAATTGAAAGAAAAATTATTATTCCACGTAAAAAAAAAATGAAATCAATGAAAAGATTATACATTTGAATAAAATACGGAATTTACGTGTCTTATAATCCATGCGAAATTATTTTAAAAACCCTTATAGTCAATTTGTTATGGATGTCTTCTTCAGTTTCAGGTTATTCAATGTAATAGGTCGGTGCTTGAAGCACTAGAACTCTAGTTCCAGTGCTTGCAGGTGGTTCACATACTTGAAACTTTTCAAACTGTATATTTCCTTCTTAACCAAACTAACAGGGGCATCTATATGTCGATCACTGATTTAAGGAATATTTCTGAATTGGACCCTCTGAAAAGATTAAACAATTATTTATCTCTTTAGAAATTAGAAATTGATTTCTTAGCAAAACTGAGATGGGCATCTTTATGTGGATAGCAAATTTACGGAATATTTCTGAATTTGATTGTCCTGATTCGTATCTTTGTCACAATCGAATTCTGAGATATTCCAAAAATATAGAATCACAGAATAATATCTTTCTGACAATCAAATTTTGAGATATTCCAAAAATATAGAATCACAAAAGTTCAAGAAACTGAGAGTTAGCTGTCAAATTTGTTCGGGTGTTTCTGACAGAGATCAGAGGTCCACACTCATGAACTCAACACACAATCGCTGAACACAAAACATATTTCCATTCATTGATTAATAGGTATATATATAAGCTGGAGAAGTTTTTGGAGATCAGTTCAAGCGGTGGCTTCCTGAAGAAGCTAGCTCCTTTGTCAACATATTCGCCGACTTCTAGAATCAGCATTTAAATCATTGTTGAATGTTGGTGGCAGGTAGTTGGAATTACGTCTGTTTCTTCCAACACTCCCCCTTATTTCCAACTATATAACAAACATCTAATATGCCTGCTGGTCTAAGTCTCAGCTAGGCTTACAACATAATTTGGATTTTTTACAATGTACAATTTATTTCTACACATTTCAAATTTAGCCTTTCCAAGAGGCTTGGTGAATATGTCAGCCACATTTTCATTTGTATTACAATATGATAAGTCAATTTCTTTTGATTGCAATTTTTCTCTTACAAAATGATGTTGTGTCTCAATGTGTTTTGTCCTTGCATGATATATAGGATTGTTTGCCAATTTGATAGTGCTTTGGTTGTCACATCTGATTATTGTAGGTGCTCGTTGTGTTTCTCCAACATCGTCAAGAATCCTCCTAAGCCATTTTGCTTCACAGGTAGCACTGCATAATGCTTTATATTCAACTTCAGTGTATGACAATGAAACAATTGGTTGTTTCTTATTGCTCCATGATATTGGTCTTGAACCAATATTGAACACGTATCCAGTAGTAGATTTCCTATCATCTGGATTTCCTGCCCAATCAGAATCAGAATAACCTGCCAATTCAACATCAAATTCATCAGTATACATAATACCAAAATTAAGTGTTCCTTTCAGATATCGAAGGACTTTCTTTGCTGCTTTCCAGTGGCTTTCACAAGGCTTAGCCATGAACTGACTAAGTATGCTAATAGAATATGCTATATCTGGCCTGGTAGTGGTGAGATAGTTTAGACTTCCCACCAGTTGACAGTACATAGTTCCATTCACCTCTTTGGTTCCATCATCACTGCTCAATTTGACATTCTGTTCTAAAGGAGTAGATGTTGCCTTGCATTCAATCATATTGAATCTTTTAAGGATTTCCCTTGTATATTTTCTTTGTGTGATCAGTGTTTTACCAAGCTCCCTCCAAACTTCAAGACCTAAACAATAATGCAATTCACCAAGAGCCTTCATCTCAAATACATGTGACCACTGATTTTTAATTTCTTCAATCAACTTGCATGCATTTCCTGTTATGATAAGATCATCAACATATACAGATATTAAAGCAACATTCTTGTCTTCATCTTCCTTGATGTATAAGTTAGGATCATTCTTGCTTCTCATAAAACCTTTCTCATAAAAGAAAGAATCAATTTTCACATACCATGATCTTGGTGCTTGTTTCAAACCATATAAGGCTTTCTTTAACCTGCAAACTAGATGCTCTTGTCCCTGTTTTACAAACCCTTCAGGCTGAACTAAGTAAACTTCTTCTTTTAACTCACCATTCAAAAACGCAGATTTGACATCTAACTGATGCATTTTCCAATTATATTTTGTAGCTAATGCAATCATGATTCTAATTGTGTTCAAATTAGCTACAGGTGCAAAAGTATCTTCATAATCAATTCCCTCCTTTTGTGAATATCCTTTTGCAACCAATCTAGCTTTATGTTTATCAATACTTCCATTAGCATTAAATTTAGATTTATAAAGCCATTTGCATCCTATGGGAACTTTGTTTTTAGGAAATTCTGTTAATTCCCCTGTGTCATTCTTCACTATAGAGTTATATTCTTCATTCATTGCATTTCTCCATTCTTCATATTCTTTAGCTTCTTCATAGCTTGAAGGTTCTACAACATTCATAACAAGAAACATTAATGCATAATCTTTATACCTTACAAGTACCTGACTTTGACGTAATGACCTTCTTGGACTTTTACTGCTTTCATCTTTCCTTTGGATTTGCAGAGTCTCCTCTCCTTTCTTTGGAGTGTCATGATTGCTTGATGCTACTTGCTCTTGTACCTATTCTTGTGCTTGTTCCTGTTCTTGTTCAACACTTGTATCTAATTTGACATAATCATCAATATCATGCCATACATTGGTTTTATTTATTTTATCACCTTCATTTGTATTCTCATGAGACACCACATCCCTACTTGCAAGCAATCTATGAGTACTGGGATCAAACAACTTGTATGCTTTCTGATCATCACAATAACCAATAAATATGCACTTAATTGACTTTGCATCAAGTTTTCTTCTTTCATCTTTTGGAATATGAGTAAATGCCTTGCAACCAAAAACTCTTAAATGACTGACTTTTGGTTTGTACCCATAAAATGTTTCAAAAGGTGTTTTAAGCTCTAAACTTTTGGATGGACTCCTATTTTTGAAATAAACAACAGTATTAATGGCTTCAGCCCAAAAAACATTAGAGATATTTTTACCTTGAAGCATACTACGCGCACATTCAACTAGTGTTCTGTTTTTCCTCTCAGCAACTCCATTTTGCTGAGGTGTATGTGACATTGTAAATTGTTATAGAATCCCATTGCTTTTACAATATTGATTAAATTCTCTTGATTTGAATTCTCCCCCTTGATCGGATCTCAAAATTTTGATGTAATTACCAGTTTTTTTTTCTACCATATTCTTAAATTCTTTAAAGTACTCAAACACATCACTCTTTCTTCTTATGAAATAAACCCATGTGTATCTAGATCTATCATTCAAAAAAATAAGAAAACACCATGCGCCACCAATAGATCTAGTTTGCATAGGTCCACATACATCAGTATGAATTAATTCAAGTATCTCCCTTTGCCTTTTTTCTCTATGTATTGGAAATTCCTCCTTATGTTTCTTGCCAAGTACACATGCTTCACATTTAACATGATCATTCTTCAAGAAAGGAAGACCTTCAACCATTGTATTCTTTTGTAGTAGCATTAAATCTTTGCGATTTAGATGTCCATACCTTTGATGCCATAAATCTATTGTTGATATTGTTGTAGATGCCAAAGTTTGATGAATTTTCCTGGTCACATCCAGCTTATACAAGCCTCCAACTCTAGTTCCTGTGGCAATAACCTTGTACTGATCTTGAATGTCTTTCACTACACACTGTGATTTAACAAATTCCACCTTCAAATCTTGGTCAGTAATAGTAGAAACAAAAATTAAATTCTTTTTGATATGAGGAACATACATCACATTATGAATCTGTTTCTCTTGTCCATTAGGCAAATTCACACCTATTACTCCATAACCTTGAACTCTAAGTGATCTGTTATCTCCTAGGCAAACATATGTTCCATCAATGTTTTCATGATATTCATCAAACCACTCCTTATTACAAGACATATGGAGTGACGCACCAGAATGAATGAACCAAGCATTCTTATCATCATTTTCCACAGAGAATGTAGCATCAGAAACAAACAATTTAAGATTTTTAAATGCATCACTGATTGAGGTATCTTTGTCCACAAAATTTCCATTATGCCTTTTGTTTCTTTGTCTAGACTCATTATATTTCCTTTTATAACAATCTTTAGAATGATGCCCAGGTTTGCCACAGTAATA
Source organism: Pinus taeda (assembly GCA_000404065.3). Lineage (NCBI taxonomy): Eukaryota > Viridiplantae > Streptophyta > Pinopsida > Pinales > Pinaceae > Pinus > Pinus taeda. Next base: position 5,914 of record APFE031592710.1, on the reverse strand, counting down.
ACACTCATCATTTCTTTTTAGAAATTTAGATTGTATCATACCTTTTTGTTTTGATTGAAGCTTGCCTCCTTTGTTTTTGTCCCATGGCGTGCCTCTGTATGGATATTTGCCCTTGGCCACCAATGCCAAATTTGAACTGCTAGAGCCCAAATTAAAGTTCTTCATCCTCTCCTCCTCTTGTAGAAGAATTCCTGTCAATTCATCAAATGAAGAGGGTTTCTCTCTAGCTGCAAGGCTTGAAACAAAAATTTGATAATCTTGCACTAAGCCATTTAATATGTGGTGACTAAGTCAGTATTAGACACCTTTTCACCAATATCTCCTAACTTATCACTTAAATCTTTGACACGAGATATGAAATTACTTATACTTTCATTTGCTTCCATTTTTAGAGATAAAAGCTTAGTCTTCAAAAACAAGATTCGGTTTGTATTTGTTGTTTCATACAAACCCTTTAGCGTATCACATGTTTCTTTTGATGTCTTGCAATCTCTGATGTGAGGAATAATGTTGTCCTTTATGGACATACGCGGCAATACCTTTGCTTTTGTCTCCCTTCTCTCCCAATCTGGAATAGAACCTGCAACAGTGGGTTTGGGCTCATCCCTACTTACAATGGACCACAAATTATTTCCTTCTAAAATAGTCATTAACTTGAATTTCCAATTCACATAGTTTTCTCCATCAAGTTTGGTGGATTCATTCATATAATTATCAAGCAACAAATTTGCCGTGATGAAAAAAAACTTCCTCCAATCACCAAAATGCAATTTTTTTTTTAACAGAAAAATCAAAACTTCTATTTGTTTGAAATCCAACTAGGAGCAGTATAAAAGTATGTATTCTAAAACAACATCATCGAACATTAACGAATAGACAACACCAAACCACTGTCATCACGAGATACATCCATTAACAAACTGATGCTCCACTATAATTTGCCGAAGACAGTGAGAGTTCATGAGAGAAGATATAACCTTGCTGCCGCCACTTGTATAAAACCTCTTAACTTCTTAAACAGACAAAATCCTAGCTTAACTATGTAAGAAGCTTCAAATAGCAGTAAAAAAAAATTAGACTGTTCCACATACTATTGCTGCTACAAATTACCCTTTGAATCCAATTTCTCATATATCAGCAGCCGGGAAGCGCACTGCCAACCATTCTGAACACAACTTTAGCAAGCGAAGCTTGTGTATTAATAGACAGACAGAAAAATTGACACAACAAAGACCTTCGCTGAGGGAAACATTAGCAAAGAGCTCAAACAACTCCAGCAAAAATGTTTTCTTCACACCTTAACACAACACGCAGATTATAAAAAATTCGGTAGAGAGACGCTATGGCAGAATCTTAACTATGATAAAACACCATAATCCAAAGAAAATTCACCGCACAACTCTTTCATATCGCACTCTTCACCACAGCGGCTGCTGCAACCTCCACCGCAACCCACAGCTGAGCCCTCCTTTGCACTACTCCTCTACAACACTTCTCAGCACACAGCTCATAGCTCCTTTGCAACACACAACTCACACAGCTCTCGACCACACACCTGCTCTGATACCATGACAGAGATCAGAGGTGCACACTCATGAACTCAACACACAATCGCTTAACACAAAACATACTTCCATTCATCGATTAACAGGTATATATAGAAGCTGGAGAAGTTTCTGGAGATCAGTTCAGGCTGTGGCTTCCTGAAGAAGCTAGCCCCTTTGTCAACATATCCGCCAACTTCTAGAATCAGCATTTAAATCATTGTTAAATGTTAGTGGCAGGTAGTTGGAATTACCTTTGGTTTCTTCCAACAGTTTCTACATCGGGGATCCCAGGAAAGCTAGGAATGTCGAAGTATGCAGAAATTAGAGAGATACAGTTGGGTCTGGTCATATAGCTGGTAGCAGAGGCTGCTTATGGAGGTTGTGTGGTCAAGTCAAGCGGGTTCGTTTCCTTTTTGTTGCTCAGTTCGAGATAACAAATATTAACGGAATAATTGTTGGTGGCTTGACGTATTTGTCAAGCTGGAGGTGGCACGATCAGGGCATATGGCTGCTTATTCTTACGTGTCATGCTTAAGAAATATCTCGATGGAAAATGGAGACTCATTTGATCGAAACATGAGAGTAAATCAGAAGCTGCTACAGAAATTAAGATAAATAACTTTCACACTACCATTGAGAGGTATTACTCACAAAAAAAACAAAAAAATTAAAAATAAACGCAAATGGAGAAATATCTAATAATCACATTACATATTTCTAGTTTTTACATGCACACCAAAGTATTTTCTACGTTTAAACTTTGCAATTACATTTATCTAATGAAAACTACAGGGAGTAATTATATATCATCCCCGTCTTCATTATTATGATTGACATCTAAGGGGTAAACATTGCCTTCATTGGTTAATAATCATGATATTGCTGCTTGTTGTTCTAATTATGAATGAACTTGTTTCAGTTATACAACTTGTCCTCACCACAATGTCCCTAGGTTGTTTCTTTTTTCATCCCATCTTTATATCATGCATACTTATTCTTATTCTTTAGATTTATCTTAGTTATTTTCTTTGATCTCATTTTTTAATTTTATTGTAATTATGGCAGCTTTTAGGTACCACCTCCTTTACCTGTCTTCACCTGTAAAGTGACTGTGGCTAGGCCTTGAGAGCTTACCACGCTGCTCAGCCTCCCAAAACACATACTTCCTTCCACCTTTGCAACACAAATTCTCGGCCTGATTAGAAAGAGATTGACCCTGTTCTCATGCACAAAATTTACTCACAAACACTCGGCCTATCCTTCTAGAAAACTTCCTCTCCTTCGCTACTTTCATCTGCCCAGATCATACCCAAAACAATCATGAAATAGACCTCAGATAACGTCTTCTTCTCTTCTTCGTTCAGGTTACTAGGGTTGCGACTTTCTGAACTATTATTGGCTTCCTTTTCAATCTACGCATGAGAGAGAATGCCTTGATTGAATCATTCAGTTGAAGTAACAAGTCCTCCTTGAGTACTATCCCTTAGCTTTCGAGATCAACTTTCTCATGGACTATATCTTAGAAAAAACTTGAATTAATGTCAAAGAATGACACATCATTACAGTAGTTTATGGCATAGTCATGCATTGTGTTTGGAATAGACAACACATATTATTGTAGAGATAAGGTTGGTTACCTTTCATATAAAACCATGCCACCGTAACTCAATATCACTGTATCATTGCTACTAATCAGATTGTATCATTCTACTGTTGGTCGATTTCATTCACATATTTGTAGGAGCTCGGATCATATACATCATAACTTATGAAAAGATTTAATTGGGTTTTTTTTCTATATCATTTTTATTACTTCACTTGCCTCCACGTTAATTTCGATTGTATTTGCTTGTATGACTGTAGAAACTTCACATTGCGATACTTCATAATTCTCATTTCTATTGAAATATCTTGAAATTGAATGCTAGCGAGGATCTAGTATGCCATTACTCCTATCTGCCATTGATGGAGGAACTGTTGTGAAAGGTGTTTTTATTTTATGCTAATATCAGTGATTTTCAAGTCTCTTTCGATTAACCATAGCTTGGAAAATAAGATAGATGAAGATTATAGTTGATTTTCCTTAGAATGATAATTACTTGTAAAGTACGTTGGTTTTTTAATAAATTATGTCTGTTCCATTTTCAACCAGAAATTATCAAAATGTAAACCTCAATATCACTAATATTTTCCTAATTAACCCCGAAGTGCTAGCATAGAAGTATGTGCCCTAACAGGAAGGGATTCAAAATATTTGTGGAAAACAAAGAATTTTCCCTTAACAAGAAAAGCCCGTTCTTGTTTGAAAAGCCTCAATGCCCTTGAACTTAAGAGGGGATGGTTCCTCATGAAAAGTAGCCTTACGTTTATATTTCCACATAAAACCAATAGTAGAGATATGTATTGTCTGCCATAAATATTTGCAACTGTCCCTATTCGTCCAAGTGTCCTGAAGGGAAGTACCTTTCCAAGAAATTGGAGTGCTAAGAAAACAGTTAAATTCAGCATCAAATCATGCCCCAAGTGTCTTGGAATATGGACGCACGTGATTTGATTTAACCACTTCACCCATTGCTTAATAAATTATATAAATTAAGCCCCATACTTTTGGATCCTAGTGGAAAAAGTGTCGTATGAGGTGTTTAGATAATTGGATGAACCAACGCCATTTTCATTTGCAGACGAAGGCATGGGTGATGAATTCGAAGGATTCCATGAGAGTAAGAGAATCTTCCCCTTTTCCCCTGAATATCAGTTCCCCTTTTCTCCTGAATATCAAAAAGAAATCAGACATAGAAGCATCTTGACGTGGACATTTCTTTATATGGGGGTATGATGACTCGTACATTGTTCTTCTCCCGATTCTATAATGCAAGTGGCAATTTCTCATTTGGTTGAGTTGGTGATAAGCATAACATGAGAATTCAGCCATGTGTCTATTTACATGGGATGTGACCACTCATTTATATGTGGTCAATAATTCAATACATTATAAAATACAAACTTGAATTCAATGAAGTACCTGGTGGAAGCGGAATATATCTTTTGGATGATGTTAAAATATTAACAACCAGATCTTGGTCCATTTATCTGATCCGCACATAAAAATATAAGGAAAAACAATTAAAATTGCATTTCTTGTTGTATAATAAATTGAAATTGTAATAAAGGTGATTAATATTATATGAAAAACCCAAAGTAAAATGTTCGAAGACAAGTTTGTGATTAGATGATTCTTCTAGAAGTCCTGCTGCCTCTATAGGAGCTACTAGCTAATCATGTGTCAGACCACTTGACTCCTTCCCACTTTTCCACATAACAGAAGACCCTTGCAAAGGTACTGTCAAATTTCTTTGCGTTGTTATTCACCATATATCCAATGCTTGTCGTTTTAATCCTTTACTTGTATACAAGAATGCAAGTGTTGGTAAATCCCTAGAATTTTCTAGTGAAGCTTCTAATTCCTCATTCACTATCCATTCAAGCCGCAGAGTCATCTTTCTTGCAACCTTCTTATAATAGTCTCCATGCCTTTGCAGCTAGCATGGTTTCTAAATTCTACAACCCCACTTCTTTTCAAGGTATGCATAGGACACATGATCTTAAGGCCTCTAGTCACTAAACTGGACTACGGAACTAGAATGCAAGATCACATACATTCGCCTCTGTTGACAACGTGCAAATGAATACACAATTTAAAGTATTATGTATTAAAGAAGCATAATATATTACAATGAAAGTTACATACCACAACAGAACTGTTTTCAGAGGATGCATGTTGTTCCATTTCATCTATAAGTCCAAGAACTCTATAAAGGTACATCAAAAGTGTATCAATGCCCTCCTTTATTAAAGGAGCCAGATTCTTGTTTCGAGAAGCCCTAAGATACCTGGACTTGTATAAGCAACACAATATTGCATACAAAAAATAATTTGTCCCAAAAAAATGCTTAGCTTTGGTAGGCATAGACATCAGGAATATATTCCCATGCTACTAGAAGTCTATGCCAAAAGCAACAGGGGATATTGCTGACAAATTAATATACCATCGCTTCACATTTTTCTAAGTCTTTATCAATAGCATTGATACATTTCAACTTTTGTGATGAAAAATGTCCTATTAGGCAGCTTGAGTGCTTCTTTGGAGAGATTGTTTGTTGTAGTATTTAATTCTCTAAGAATGTCAGTGAAGGATAACTAATAGAAGATGGAGAGAGAAGCCCTAATGTCTTGTAGGATAGGTTGTAGATAGATGTTTTCAATAAAGATCTCCTTGTTTTCCTAGTTGATCACAAGTTTTGGGTTCCCCATTATTTCTAGGGATTTGACATTTTTGTGAGGAGCTATTTCCAAGAGAGTGTGGAGGG
>APFE031592705.1:6374-22335 GCA_000404065.3 Pinus taeda | reverse complement strand
GTGCTTGTTTGAGGCCATACAAGGACTTCACAAGTTTCAATACTTTATGTTCATGTCCTTTCACAGCAAATCCTTCAGGCTGGGACATAAAAACATTTTCTTTTAGATCTCCATTTAAGAAGGCAGTTTTTACATCGATTTGATGGACTTTCCAACCGTTCTGAGCTGCTAGTGCAAAGAGTGTCCGGATGGTGGCCCATTTTGCTGTGGGGGCAAAAGTTTCCTCATAATCGACCCCTTCCTTCTTTGAAAAACCTTTTGCCACAAGCCTAGCTTTGTGCTTGTCAAGTGAGCCATGATATTTGTACTTGTTCTTGTAGACCCACTTGCAGCCAATTGGTTTGGTTCCAAATGGAGGATCAACCAGCTTCCAAGTGTCGTTCTTTATAAAGGCATCATACTCCTTTTGCATTTCTTCTTTCCATTCATAATGAGAAGCAGCTTCTTTAAAGGAATTTGGTTCAAAATATGTAGACATGTTCAATTCACAATCATAAGAAACGTCCATATCAACAGGTGAATTAGAGTCATCTAAATCACCTCCATTTTGTCGGTTTGAATTTCTGGTTCCTGTTTTTCCAATTTCATCAGGGTGAACACTTTCAAGTGTCTTTGTCAGCCATTTTGGGGGAGCTTCCTGAGATGGTCCAAGCTACTCTGTTGATTGATTTGGGAGTGAATCAAGATTAAGTCTCCCAATTCTATCAATTACATCACTTAAAGAATCATCCGTTGTTGGAGTTTCAGTCAGGGGAGAGTATTCTTCAGAAGAAGATTCCACATGTTGATCTAGTATAGGAATCCCCCCTTCAAGATGTGGAATATGATTTTCAAATTCTTGAAATGATTTCTTTTTTGTGAATCTATCCAAGCGATCAAGTTGCCGCTCAACAACGATGTCAGATTTGGATGATTCAAGAAAAATTACATCTCTAGATATAACAAACTTTTTATTTTCTTCATCATAGAGGCGGTATGCTTTGGAGGTGTTTGAATACCCTAGGAAGATACACTTACGACTTCTAGCACCAAGTTTGTTTCTATGTACCTTTGGTATCAAAGCATAACATGTGGAACCAAAAATCATGAGATGTTTTACCGAAGGAACATGTCCATACCACAATTCATAAGGAGTCTTGTTTCTTATAGCACTAGATGGACATCTATTCTTTATATATGTAGCACATAGAAAAGCATCAGCCCAAAACATTATCTTTACATCTTTGAAAAAAAACATGGATCGTAACTATCATGCGGAAAGAGTTATATTTGCGGACAAATATAACCTCCCTAGGAGTCTAAGACTCTCTAGTGACAAACAAACCAAACAAGAGCAATCCTTCTCTAAACACACATTATTCTATGAGAATTCAAATGTTTTCGATCTTACTTTAGGTCCAACGCTTGTTGTAGCAGTCCAGCCTTGCTGATCCAGATGAGCTCCTCCTTCACTTTCAGACCTGCATACACTAACAAAGCAAACGATTACATAACACCTGAATATTCACCATAAAACAAAGCATATTCATCACATAGACCAAGGAGTACATGAAATAATTCATTAACAACAAATCATTAAGAAGAATGGACTTATTTGTATTAAGGAAACAAAAAAGGAACATTACAACCTGAGCCTTGGTGTTGTGCAAGCTCCTCCCAGGGTCCAACAAGAGATTTCCTCTACTTTGACAAGCTCACCCACTCCCAATATGGCAACAAGAAAGGGTAGTGATCTCTCCTCACAAGTCAACAATGGAAGTCCTAATTCCAGCAGCATTTACCCTTTGGAATGTTCAGCTTTCAACCTCCCCTCCTTTGGCCCAATGCCTTTATTTATAGTGTTCTAGAGGAAGGAAGTTATTCAGTTCCAACATCAATGGGATACTCTCTCTTTTGGATGGGTAAGCTCCTCTCTTGATGGGATAAGTTCCTCTATCATAGGAGTGCATGAACCATCTAGAGGCGCTCAATACACGTCAAACACCCTTCTAGAAGGCTCTAGAAGTGACCACAAGTAACTTTTTAAAGATGAAACTCGCGCCTTTTGACCTTTACAGGGGTACACACCCATCCTTTGGCTTACAGAGCGTACAAGTACGCAGGCACAGTGTGTTTGGAGTGCGTACACGCAGCAAGGTAGAGAGAACCTGCGTACCCAGAGATAAACATGTTTTTAAGTGACTTTCTCTCTTTTTGAAGTTTGACATGAAGAGCAGAGGTATGAGGCTTGACAAGGAGGATAATATGACTATTGATGGAGCCATATTAACTGCAGATAGTCATGGTGACAAATTTCAGTGTAACACCGCATAGCACAAATCTGGTCGTGTGTTCACTAAGTGCATTAGTGAACCTACAAACTGCCGATACATAGTAGCCTCTACTACTTCTCCTGAAGTAGCATCCTGCTTCCTCCAGTTACCTACTAGAGGAGTCTGCATGGGGTTGCACTTCTTCATTTGGAATCTCCTGCGTATCTCATTGGCATACTTGCATTAAGACACAAACAACTCCCCATCCTTTTGGCACACTTCCATGCCAAGGAAGTAATGCATGAGACCCATGTCTTTCATCTCGAATTCTCTTGCAAGGCCCTCCTTTCAAGACATGATCAACTGATCATCACCTGTCAATATGAGATCATCAACACAAAGAACAATGATCAACTTCTTACCTTCTATCATGATGTGGTACAGGTTTGCATCCGCTTCACTCTTTGTGAAACCCAACCCGGTGAAGTAGTTGTCGATCCTAGTGTACCAAGCACGAGGTGCTTGCTTCAGCCTGTACAAATCTCTCTTGAGTCGGCACACATGTGACTCACGATCGAAGGTCTCAAAACCTTCTGATTGCTTTATGTACACCTCTTCCTCAATCTTTCCATTGAGTAATGCAGCCTTCATGTCCATCTTATGGATCTTCCAACCCATCTGTGCTGATAGTGCCAACATCGATCTGATAGATAAGTACCTTACTAAAGGAGAAAAAGTCTCATCATAGTCTATCCCCTCGACCTGTGAGAAACCACGGGCAACAAATCTTGCCTTATGTTTCTCCACACTACCATCATCAACTTGCTTTACCTTGTAAATCCAATGGGAACTCACAACTGACTTGTTCTCCGGTCTTGGAACAACATCCCAAACACTGTTCCAAACTATGGAGTCATACTCCTCCACCATAGCATCAACCCAAATCGGTTGTTGCACTACTTCCTCAAAGGAAGATAGCTCGGTCTCAACACATTCCCCAACAAGGGCCATGTATCCAGTGTACCTATCAGGTGACCTCCTCTGTCTGTGCTGAGAATATGGTTCTCCCACATTCTCTCTCGCATCCGACAACAATCTGTCAGCTTCTCTCGTGTGCTTCTGCCCATCTCTGGAAGACTCTGCTTGAGTGGATGTCTCCACTCCTAGAACCTCTGCATGCGGCTAGTCTGCATCAGTCTGAGGCTCCTCCTCCTTAGGAACCGAAATTTCCTCCACATTCTGTAGTTGGAACTCCCTCTCAAGGGAAACTTGCATGGCCTTCTGCTCATCAAACTTAAGATCTCTGCAAACCACTATCCTCTGATTGGTAGGCAAGTACACTCGATAGTTGTGGGGTGTATCAGTGTACTCCACAAGTATCCCCAACTCAGATGTCGGCTCAAGCTTCTTCCGGGCATCCTTGGTCACATGGCAATATACCGATGAGCCAAAGATCCTAAAGTGACCCACATCTGGTCTCTTCTAGGAGAAAGCCTCCTCTGGTGTCTTCATCCCAAGTATGCGATGTGGGCTTCTATTCTGCAAATAGACCGTTGTGTTGCATGCCTCAGCCCACAAATGAAGTGGTAGGCCTTGGTCATGCAGCATTAAGATGTACTTATATGTATAAGAATATATCTAACCATCCAAAAAAAATTGCCATCAAGAAGCTCCAAGACATATGAAAAGTATCCAAACGTCAAGATTCGTTCCATGCTCCAAAAATTCATCCTCTAAGAAGGATAGAAAAAATATCTAAAGAAATACTAGTTCCAAATCCAAGTGACGATGCTAAAATGAATTCTCATCACTTCTATTCATACACTATTATTGAGTTAGATTTAGCTATTTGGGCCTACATTAGCCCCTAAAATAAAATAATGTGCAAAACAACTAACTTTTAGTGACAAGCCCACCAAAGTAGCGCATAAACAAAAGAATAAGCCTCTCAAGAGGTTGAATTATCAATAATACATGGCGTTGGGCCTTCTAAGAAGCCTAATGAAGTCCATAAGTGTCACAATGATGAATAGGACCCCCAAAAGTAGTGGACAAGGGGTTGCCCCATTGGTCTCCAAATAATAAACTCGTGGTGCTCCTAATGGGTGTGAGGGCACACAAGTAACCCCATGGAACTCCAAGTAGGTCGAAGATGCATGAATACCATATGTGAGGGCTCATATGATGGTGTAAGTGATGTCATATTTTCCCCCTTGGTCTCCAAATAATAAACTTGTGGTGCTCCTAATGGGTGTGAGGGCACACAAGTAACCTCATGGGCCTCCAAGTAGGTTGAAGATGCATGCATACCATCTGTGAGGGCTCATATGATGGTGTAAGTGATGTCACATCAACATACAAGTCCTGGGTTATCTGCCAAGTGTATGGTACAACTGTGGGGTTGGTTGGGGATGGTGAGCTAGGTGCATCTTCCTCGTCTAGTAGGTGAATCTCGAGCAATATTTGAACATCTTTGGGGGTCCTTGGAGTGTTGTCTACTACTGTGGAGGTCCATGGCTCTCAACACACACCCTACATATGCCAATGTAGCCCTTTGGAGGGTTAGGATCCTGTATAGGAAGACCAAACCCATAATGAAGACCATTTGCAATGTTGCATAAGATCCAATGCGTTCCCTAGCCTTCCAGTACAACAAGTCATCAAAGGAAATCGAGTTAAAGAGCTTACACACCATGGATAACAGATGGTCAATTCACAATGGCACACCCTTCCATAGTGGGCTTTGGCATTTGTTAATGTCTCCAAGCTCCAAATGGGGTTAACCAAGTATTCTATTAGGTGATTTCTACCTTTAAAGGGGATAGTATGTCCAAGGTACATCCTTCAAAAGGCGGTGGCATGTGATAAAGAGATGAATGGAGTAGGGAATGAAAAGGGGCAACCCTGGGCCACATGATGGGGTACTAGGGTAGCTAGCAAAAGGGTATCCCACACTTGGGTATACAATGTATAGGAGGGAGAAATCGTGGTACATGAGGTTCCCTGACCTTGATTTTTCCACCCTTGTTTATATGCCTCTTGCCTTTTATGATTTTTCTTTGGTTATCTACTCAAGGCTCAAGTGATAAGAGCATGATGTGTAAGGTATAGCAGTGGATACCCCCTTTAGGGTAGGGTGGTTCATTGCCCACGAGGGGTTGGGACAATCATGGGTTCCTCAATGATAAAGGAGGCTCATCTAGGGCCTATAAGAACTAAGGTGATGGCCATTATAATGGGGTAGAGCTCGTGTATTGGATTTTTCCCCCATGCTAAATGTTTTTTTCCTAACCATATTTTGCATATTGTGCTACATCATCCTGTTGAATGTGGCCAATTATGCCTTTAATTTTCTTTTCAGCTGCATCAACCTTCAGGGCATCGTTCCAGGCTCGACCCAAGGTGTGGGAAAGGGGAAGGGGAAGGCTAACCCTATGTGAAATCAGTGGAGGAATGTGGACCTAGGTGGGAGAATGATGAATGGGGTTATAATGAGCGGAAGGGGAGTGATATATGTGGATGTGGGAGCAGGACCACGTAACCAAAATCAAGGTTTCCTACGAAGTACCATCCATAAAGCCCAAAGGTTAGTTAAAGAGATCCCATGGGATTAGGGCCCATGGTTAGCATCCAAAAGAGGTCTATGGGACAAGAGCACAAACCTATCCCACTCTTTCCGCCGAATCCCCCTATTAATCCATGCTTAAAAGTTTCCATGATAAGTAAACTACAATACTTAATTACCAAATGACAAGGCATACCTTCAAGTTTGGGAGGCCCACCTTCAAACATACGACCATGATAGATGGGTGAGGGACACATGGTTGGCTAAGGTGGCAAAGAAGTGGCACAACGAGCTAGTTGGTGGTTGCAAGGGGCTTCTGGCTGCCGACTGAGGACCATGGAAAAAAAATTCTAAGGATATCGCCCACAAAATGGTGGGTAAGAGGTTTTATAGTCATGTAAAAGTCACTCAACCTCATCATGAGAGAGGCAACGACATAATATGGTATCAATGGTTAGTTGGTAAAGGACATCATTAATGTGGATATATCTAGGAACCTAATGACATGTATGTCATCAATGGTAAAAAAAAAATGGGGACCAATCTTTTGGGTGTGCATATACACCAAAATGTTATTTTTCCAATGGTCTTCAACTGGAATGGTAAAAATATGCTCATTTTGGAGCATGTCATTAGAAGAAGGGCCTACTTCACCCAATGGGTAGATTGGTGATGAAATCAACAAGTGTCAATGGTTCATTACACTTGGGAGTGGCAAAATCAAAATCATATTCCTAAAGGATTACATTCCACTAAATGAACTTACCATTAATAATGTGATGCCCAAAAATGCATTACATGGGATTTGAATTAGAACAACATTATATTGGACGGTGGTGTCTCTATTATGGCCTAGTGACCCCTGATTCAAACTGTTGATTGTGGTAAAGCCTAGAGACTAGGAGACAGGAAAATTCCTCATGGTGTAGGTGGAGAAATCCGGTGGAATCCATGCTTGTTTATGGCCTAGTGATCCAGTGAGGATTGCGGTAAAGCTTGATTCTATTGATGAGGGTGAGGTGGTTTAGCCTCAGGAAGCCCTGGTTGGTTCTTTTGGTTTGAGTCCCACATTATGCTTGGAATATGGTGCGAGGGTGATTGGATGAAGAGAGATTTGGCTCAGCTAGTCTATGGTCAGGTGGAACATGGTAGTCCCATGCTGGGTTAACTTATGCATTCATTAATAAGAATTCCTTATCCTTAGTATTTCGTATGTAAATGTATTGGTTCATAGGTAGTATTTATGTTTGTTGTATCCTTGTTATTTATGTTGGTTATATGTTGGTTATGAGCATGTTTTATGACAATTATGATGTATGGATCTCATCATGTTTTGGTTGATAAATGAATGAAAAATGAATATATGACCTAATATATGATAATGCAGATAATGTGATAAGGCATCAATGCTTCTTAGCGATTCTCAAATATGTTGTTTAAATTTGTAGAATGCATGACATGTTTAAAGAAATTCTTGTCATGGCTAGTAGGGATCCAATTAAGTCCTTGTTCAAGATTTTGCATTGGCATCATTATCTCTATGTTTCTTTTCATTTCTGTGAATTCCATCAAGTTTCGGGTAGTGGTTTGGATACTAGCCCTGAAAAAAGTGGCTTAACTCTCGCAGTCTCTAGCATAGAACTAGCTGAAAAATACTGCAGTCTCTCACTTATAGGCATTGTGGGAGCGACTGGAGGGTCCCAGTCGCTTCCATGCCCATGTCATGGGATTGACTGGGAGTTTAATTCATTAAAAGGCTAGGTTAACTCAGGGGCTGGGCACCTAGAGTGGTAGACTAGCTCCTGGGGGTCCTGCAGCACACAAGGGAGGTCTGTAAGGTTTTGGTTCATCTATTTCACTTCCTTAATTGCAATAAAGGAGTTGAATCATATCATAGTAACTCTTTGTCACATGTTTAACCTCGTGGACTAGTTAGCTTGGGTAAATGTGGGAGGGTGTTATAGAGTGGTATCAGAGTATGGTTCACCCCTTGGACTGGATGGGTAGAACCTATTTGTCATGCATGCATGTAGGTTGTATATGTACTTATTATGTATGCGTGGTAGTGGTCATTGTTGTCATTGTGTTTCCATGTGGAAGCTGATGATGTTGTTTTTGGGATGTGTTAGTCATGAATGCATGTCGGTTGTAGATGCATTTGTTGTGCATGTCAATGTTTATATGTGGTTATGTATGCATTGTCATGGTTATAGTTATGCATGTATAGTAAAGAAAACATGCATTGTGAGGTCATTGTATGTAGTTTGTGTCATCATGATATTGTTGGTATGTTATGATGTTGATGTGTTAGCTGAGATAGAGTAGGAGATGCAGATCTTTAGAGCGAGATTGCAACACTAGACTTCGGGGTAAGAGCAGATCGTCATATAGGTTTGTATGTTTGCCATGCAGGTATGTGGTTAATGGTTGTTATAATCATTAGGGTTACTTATATGCTTGTCATTTTATTGTTTTTTTGGTTACATGTGTGGTAGATGATAGTTAAGTGTCGTCATATGCACGTGCGTTAGATAGTCATGTAGGATAGTAAATTGTTGTTATATGAATTTTTGTTGATGTTATATGTTAGTTAACTTGATGATTAGGGTTATTGAATTTAATATCTTGATGTTATATGTATTGTGTTAATATAGATTGGCCTATGCAGATGGTTATGGTTATGACATTTAGGTATGAGTCGACCTGTTTATGAGCTTATGATGTGAACATGTTAGCTAGTTAATGTTATGAATATCATGACCTTATTTATGTTGGGTTGAGGTGTTGTGAAGTTATATCTTGCTAATCTAGATTGATTTTACAGATAAGATAGCCTCCATTGAGATACATCAAGGTAAGAGTTTTCTCATGTCGTCTACTTGGTGTTTGGATGTTTGATTATGTCATTTATTTGGTGTTTGAGTGTTTGGTGTCTATTATGTCGTCTATCTGTTGTTTGAATGGTTGATTAATTGCATGATATGAATTTGCATCTATAAGATTGCATGAAGGAATGATCTTGTTTTAATACAGTTGTATTAATACATATGTGATGAGAACAACTTATATGTACTTCAGTACAAGTAGGTGATAGTTGTAGGATTATGTATTATGATTGATGATTGTGAGTTGACTATTGGTTATGACATGATTGTTCATCTTGGTAAAGGTTGATTTCAAATTAATATACATTATGTCTTGATCTTTGGAACATGTGATTGACATATGTGAACAATTGCAAGGCAACATGCTTGGTAACAGCGTGACAAAGTAATAGTTGATGTGTTTATATAACTAACAGCTGGATGATATGATGGTACATAGTAAGACTCAATTAGAGAAAGGTAAAAGGTAAAATAAAAGAATTAGGTGATAATTCCTTTGGCTATGTTTGGAAACCACAATTACAAATGAATGGGTGCTTTGCATGAATATAGGAAGTCTTCTTAACCTTTATTTTGCCTAAAATAATGTGGATATGTGCTAGATTCATGTATTTGACAGGTATAAGAATTGGTTTCTAGTTATAGTTGGATCCATCAAGGGAATTGTAGTCCCTTGAGAGATGTATTGGATTTGTTCAATTACAGGGAAAATTGGTTGATACAACAAGGTAAGGTAACCTGTATTGTTGTATTTATTTATACACTGAAAGATATGTGTTTATTGCAGTATGTTACAGGGAATTGCATGGCAAGGAGACTGCCATGAAAGCTTGAAGAAGGATCAAGTTGAATTTCCCTTGGAGGCATTGGGAACCCATGGGGATCGAGTCCTGGTGTCTGTTGGGAGTCTTGTGCTTTTGTCTTTTTTGTTATTTGTTTACGTTTTATTTGTGATTTTGTCTGTGTCTGGTACAAGGACTTGCCACTTTGTTTGTGGAGTCTTATTTCTATTGGTTTTTCATGGTCTTCTTCTTATCTGTTTGTTGTTCTTACCTTCTATGTTTTTGAGGGTCTGGGGAATTGGTTGGGGAAGGAGGAAGTTAATGGAGCTAGGGAGAACTGAATGGAACCCCACAAGTAATGTGAGACCTGGATGAAGCCTAGTGCATGTGTAAGGGAAGTTGAAGGTAAGAATATGACAGTCGGTTGGACTGTTGGGTCCATTGTGGTAAATGGATGGTGTCAGTACAAACATGAGAAAGGTAACGAGAAAGGTAAAGTGAATGGATGTGAGGAATTCGATGCCTTGGCTATATTAGGAAATATTGTTCTCGATGTTGTGCATGTTGTGCATGGATAAAGGGCATTCTCTTAACCTTGACCTTATGCTATATGGTAATTATGGTGTGATCATGATTATGTTCATGTCTATATATGTAGACATGTATGTATGTGTGTGTGTCATTGTTTGACAGGATCATGATTGCTTTATGCTAAGGATTATATATATGTACATATGTAGGCTTGTATGTCGTTGACTAAAAGGGTCATTAGGATTTTTTATGTTAATCGTTCACATGTATATATATATATATATGTGTGTATGTGTGTGTGTGTGTGTATGTATGTATGTATGCAGTTGCCTGACAGGGTCATCAGGGATCATTATTGTTTTATGTTAATGTTTATATATATGTACCTATGTTGTTGTCTGATAGGGTCATCAAGAATTATTCCCGTGGAGGAATGATTGCTTATGCATGTGAAAGGTATGAATAGGTTCCTGGTTTCATGAGGAATCAAGTGGGAAGAGTAACCCTGAAAGATTTATGAGGTCAGTATCATGTGGATATGAATTGATATCATGTGATTACATTATGTCTATGTTATCGCAGGTAATGTTGAGGGGTAAATCAATGGAATGAAAGTAGTGTGATCTACAGCATGCTGGGATAAGCATGGATGGTGGAAAGACACTTGAAACAAGGTTGCTTGGTAGAGACAGTGTGGTCTTTGGATGTTTGGTACTATTGTTGTGCATATGTTGTATATGTTGTACATGTTTCACCTGTGGTGTTGTGTGCCCGTTATATATATATATATATATATAATATATATATAAATATATATTATATATATATATATAATATATATTTATATATATATATATATATATTATATATATATATATTGCATATGTTGTGCTAGGTATAGATGGTGTTATGTATGTTGGATGTGTGGTGCTGTGTATATATTGTATTGTGCGGATGATGGATATGCGATGTTGTGTGCATGTTGGATATGCGGTGTTGTGTACATATGGTGTTGTGTGCATGTTATACATGTGGTGCTATGTATACGTGGTGTTGTGTACATGTTGTACATATGGTGTTGTGTGTCGGTGGTGTTGTGTACATGTTGTGCATGTAGCATTGTGTGCATGTGGTGTCGTGTACATGTCGTGCATGTGGTGCTGTGTACATGTGGTATTGTGTACAAGTTGTACATGTGGTGTGGTGTACATGTGGCGTTGTGTAGGTGGTACTGTGTACATGTGATGTTGTGCACACGCTGTGCTGGTGGTGTCTGTACTGGTGTACATGTGGTATTATGTGTATTTCGTACATGTTGTGTTGCAGGCATGTGGTACTATGTATGTCTATTGTATAGTTGTGGTATCATGACATATATATTCGTTGTTTTGTACTATGTGTAGTACATGTATTGTGTTGTGTTGTACATCAAGTGTGGACGCATGCATTTCGTGGTGTTGTACATCATATGTGGGTGTATGCATGTGATGTACATTGTGTGTATGTGTGCGTGATTGAATAAAATCAAAGGCACTAGGTGCTTGTCGAGTGTGGCAATTGATCCGATGTGTGGACGGAATGGATAAAGGTAGAAGATAAGGATCGACTAAAGGACAAGTATATGTATATTATTTTAGATTTATTATGCATGCAATTTATGATTATGGTTTATGATGGTTACATGTGATCTATGATTTTGATTATGATGGTTTTGTTTTGTGCTAATCGAATGTGATATGTTTATACAAGATGTTTTTACCAAACAACTAGTTTGACTTGTTGTAACAAGAAGTAAACAAAATTGCAAGTGTACCTTATTGACGAGCCACCAATGAAGTATGAGTTAAATTTATTTCAATTTTTTTTTAATCTAATGGAAATTATGTGCTTGGTATAAGAATTCATGAACATGCCTGGATTAGGTGGTTGAAACTAACTGCAAGGATTAGCAGTAGCAACAAAAGGAATTTGAACAAGCAGTAGTATGCTAGTAAAGCACTTCAGGAGCAAGGCCATTGTGGGACACTAGTACCCAACAGTGTCCATTGATTTCCATGAGCATTCTATGACTAGTATGATGATTTTGAGGTAGGGATATGCCTTGGTTTTTGGACCTTTTGATTCGAGGAAACCTTTCCAAGGGCTGGACTAACTGAGATGGGGGTGCCAACGGAACTTGGAAGGTGTGTGACTGCATGGAAGGGGTGACCGGATTTCCCAAGGGACTGTGTAGCAAAGAAGGGAAGGTCAGGGTTGGATTTTTTTTTGGTCATTAGCATTGCCAGATGGAATCAAATGCACGTTGGGAGTGTGTCCTAGAATGATGAGTTGGTCATTGTTCACTTAAGGTACAACATTGCAGGGTTATAACTCTAGACATTGGATGCAAATTTGACTTTGTTAGTGGATTTTCGACTTCCTAAGAAGGAGGTGAATCATGGTATTACGTTGAGGGTGGAGGTGCAAGCCTTTGGATTCCCTTGTTGCGGATGCAGGCATCGTATCCTTTTATTTGCTGATTGAGAAAATGTGCATATGTGTATGTGTATATTATTGTAAATATTGTATTGACCTGTATTTATAAAGCTCTATAGACAATATGGTTATTTGTTGTTTGAAGCAAATGTGCATGAATATATGTGGTTGTTATTGTAAATAATGTAATGAGCTATGTTACAAAGATCTAGTAAGCGGTATGCTTGTCATGTTTTTAGCAGCAAGATGTCATTGTAAATAGTGCAACTAGTTGTATTATAAAGCTCCATGGGAAATATGTGTTAAGAATCAAGCTCACAAAAAGATAGAAAAGATAGATCAATGACTTCAAAATCAGCCTCTTCGAGGGGGCAACCTCCTTTACATTACACAAATGAACAATTCTTCGATGATACAAATGACAAAACCTCCCTTCTATATATAGGAGTCTAAGGGGTAACAATATAATCAAAGTCGACATAATAATAATAATATAATGGCACAACAATAACAATAGTGGGCTTTTATGGGGCACAATAATAACAATATGGGGACAATGCGGGCATAAAAATAACAATAAGAGCTACAATAACAATAGTAAAGGGGGAATCACTAGTATTATAGGGACCTAACCTACCCCTCTCCTTCAAAAAAGTGTTGTCCTCAACGCTTGAGTAGTTCTGAATGCTTCTGTATAAAATTCTCATCCTCCCATGTGGAATCTTCAGCGGGTAAATTCTTCCACTTGATGAGATACTCCGAAATTGATTAATTTCGTAGTTGTTGAGTTCTTATCTCTGTGAATGCTTTAGGTTCCAATATGATTTTTCCTTCTTCGTCAAATTCTAGCAATATTGTTTGAACTGGGAGTTTGTCACCTTTAACCTTCTTTAAGCATGAAACATGGAAAATTAGGTGCACTCGGGAAGCTACAAGAAGCTCCAATTTGTATGCCATACTACCAATCTTTTGCAAAACCTTGTACGGACCATAATACTTTGGTGATAATTTATTATCCTTCTTAGCTTGCTTGAGGGACATTTGTTTATACGGTTATAGCCGTAGAAATACCCAATCACCTATATCAAAACTTCTTTCGCTGCGATATTGGTATTCTTGTTGTTTCATTATATTATCTGCCAAAGAGAGGTTATCCTTTAAGAGTTGGAGAACTTGTTGTTGATGCTCAATGTGATCTTCCACAACTGAACCTTAGAATTTTCTCTTAAATATGATGTGATAGACAGTGGATGATATCCATAAAGTGCCATAAATGTGGTCATTTTTGTTGCAATATGGAAGGAAGTGTTATACCACCATTCAACTAGAGGCAATCATTTGACCCATTGTGTTTGTTTATCATATAAAAAGCAACGAAGATATCCTTCCAAACATTTGTTTACTATCTCAGTTTTCCCATCAGATTGAGGATGATAAGATGAGTTATGAGTTAACTGAGTACCAAGACAAGAAAATAATTTTGTCCAAAAATTTCCAGTGAAAATGGGATCTCTGTCACTTACAATAATCTTTCGGTTTCCATGTAGCTTTTGAATTGTTTCCATAAATGCAGTAGAAATTGTACTGGATTTAAATGGATGACATAATGCATAAAAGTGTGCTTACTTGGTAAGTCTTTCAACTACCACTATGATGAACCTCTTTCCTTCATACTTGGGTAAACCTATGATAAAATCCATTGAAACCTCCTCCCAACATTGACTTGGAATGGATAAAGGTTGTAAGAGACCTGGGATATTAATTGTTTCAACTTTATTTTGTTGGCAAACCAAACATTCCGCCACAAAATTTTGAATATTAGATTGAAGGCCCTCCCAAAAAAATTCCTTCTTAACCCTATGGTAAGTTTATAAAAATCCTGAGTGCCCTTCTAAGGGAGTGGTGTGCAATTCCATAAGAGTATTTCGCTTGAGTTGGGAATTCTTATATAGGTATAAACGATCTTTGTACCATAACGAATCATTTTTCCAGCTAAATATATCAGATGTAATGGGATCTTGTTGTAAATTTTGAATGAGTGCCCACACTTCTTCGTCATTCTTCCATTCATCCCTTGCTTCGTTTATCCGATCTGGTTGGATAATAGAAATGGCGCAAAGCAATGCTTCCACATCCTCGTCCTTTCTTGAGAGTGCATCTGTCACAACAATTTGCTTCCCTTTTTGTAGATGATTTCAAAATCATAACCCAACATCTTTGTGACCCATTTTTGCTGCTCTTCTGAAGATAATCTTTGTTCTAAAAGTATTTAAGACTATCATGATCTGTTTTTACCTTGAAGTGTCTTCCCATTAGGTAGGGTCGCCATTTCTTAAGTGTATGTGGTATTGCCAACATTCCTTCTCATAAATAGCTTTGTGTAGATACTTTCCTTTGATTGGAAGACTTTTGAAAGCAATGGGTATTTCTCCTTGCATTAAAACAACACCAATTCCATTTCTTGAGGCATCACATTCCACAATAAAGGTTTTTGTGAAGTCTGACGTAGCTAAGACCGGTGCTTGGCACATTGCCTCTTTAAGATGTTCAAAGGCCTTCGTTGCTTCTACAGTCCATAAAAATGCATCTTTCTTCAATAATGTTGTTAGGGGTGCTACTATTCTCCCATAATTCTTAAAAAACTTGCGATAATACCCTGTCAACCCAAGAAATCATCGCAGATGCTTTATGGATGTGGGGATTTTCCATTCCTTAATGGCTTTAAATTTTCTTGGGTCTACCTTAACACCTTCATGAGATACAATATGACCCAGATATTCCACCTCTTGTACTCCAAAGAAACATTTGGAGCTTTTTGCATATAATTGTTTCTCCTCCAATAGTTGTAGCACCCTGTCAACATGTTCAACATGATCCTTCCAAGACTTGCTGTAGATTAGTATATCATCAAAAAATACTAACACAAATTTTCTAAGGAATGGTTGAAAATGGAATTCATCAAACCTTGAAATGTAGAAGGTGCATTGGTAAGGCCAAAAGGCATGACCAAAAATTCATAATGACCCTCATGATTGTTTTCAGAATGTCTTCAGTCTTCATTATGATTTGATGATATCCTGAATGAAGATCCAACTTGGTGAAGTAAATTGATCCGTGCAATTCATCCAATAATTCATCAATGACAAGAATGGGAAATTTATCTTTAATAGTGAGCTTGTTGAGCTCCTTATAATTCAGACACATGCGCCATGATCCATCCTTCTTGTGCACCAATACTACTGGAGCAAGAAATAACTTTGACTAGGTTGAATTATACCTGCCTCTAGCATTTCTACAACCATACGTTCAATTTCACTCTTTTGGGCATGGGGATATCTGTAAGGCCTAATGTTTGGAAGAACACTTCCTGGAATCAAATGAATAGCATGATCATGATCACGAATAGGTGGGAGGCTTTTAGGAGTCTCAAATACCTTGGAATGATTGTCTAAGAGTTCTTAGGGATCTGGA
>APFE031592699.1:0-10646 GCA_000404065.3 Pinus taeda | reverse complement strand
CTTCTTGAGTCCCATTTCAAAACTTTATCTCCTACGTAGAAATATTCTGCCTTGGTCCTTTTGTCAAAATATTCTTGATTCTCTCCTGCACAACATGGGATCTGATATACACTTCTTCCCTAGTTTGCAGTAAGTGAATTATCTGGTTTATCCTCCTTTGAATATCATTTGGCTCAACCTGTGCTTCTTGGAGCAATTTCATCACTGGTGTTCCCAAGGAAGATGGGAAAACAACCTCGATTCCATAGACTAGCTGATAAGGACTGGTACCAATGGATTTCTTTGTGGTCAGCCTATTTGCCCACAAGGCATTTACTAGCTTCTTGTTCCAGGTTTTCTTGTTATCTTCCAAAAGTTTTTTGATGATATTTACTAAGCTCTTGTTAGAAGATTCTGTTAGTCCATTTCCTTGGGGATAGTAGGTTGTGGAGTGACCCAGGGTTATATGATATTTTTTGTTGAAATCAATCATTATCTTTGATCTAAAAGCTGCTGCATTGTCTGTGATGATTTTGGTTGGGAAACCGAATCTGCACAGAATGTTGGCCTTAAGGAAACCTATTATGACAGTATCAATAGCTTGTCTTGAGGGTATAACTTCTATCCACTTTGTAAAATAATCTGTGGCAATCAAGATCCATCTATGTTGGGCAGAGGAAGGGGGATGAATTTCACCAATGAAGTCAAGACCCCACTGTTGAAATGGTACTTCAGTAGATATTGGTTTCATAGGTAATGGTAATAATTTTCTTTTTCCTTCAAAAATTTGACATTTGTGACATGAGGTTACAAATTTCTTTACATCAGAAGATAGACTGGGCCAGTAAAAACCATCTCTTAAGATCTTATCAGCCGTGGTATTCTAGTAAAGATGTCCCCACAGTCACCTACATGAAAATCCTATAACATTTTGTCAGATTCTTCCTTTAACAAACAATTAAGTAGGATGCCTTCATGATTTTTCCAAAATAAAGCATTGTCAATTATGAAAAACTTCAAAGATTTCATTTTTAAGAACCTACTTTTAGTCCTGGATAACTGAGGATGAGCTTGAAGATTTTGTAGAATGTATATAATCTCAGCATACCATGGTGAGTCACTAAAGGCCTGACTGATCTGTGGAGTCTCCATCTCCTCTTCATTATCCAATTCTGCAATGAAATTTATGTCTAGGACCTGACAGTTCGATGCAGCCATGAGCTTGGCTAAACCTTGGCCTTTGATCAATTTTGTAGGTTTAATTTCTAAGTCATATTCTAATATGGTAGCTATCCACTTCCCTCTCTTTCCATCTGGTCCATCCTGGGTTAGGATGTCTTTGACTACAACATTGGGAACATAAGCTACTATATGAGAATACAAGATATAAACTCTAAAATATTTAATAGCTTTGAATAGAGAAAAAGCTTTCTTTTCCATTATATTATACTTTAAAGGTGCATCTCTCAGGGCTTTGATAAAGAAGGCTATTTCTTGTTCAAAACCCTGATCATTTTTTTGCAGTAGGACTGCAGCAATGGTATGTTCTGAGGCGAAAGAAAATATGATTAAATCCCTTTCAAACATTGGACTGATGAGAACTGGTGTTTGTGTTAAGGATAGCTTTATATATTCGAAAGACTTTTAGCCTCTAGAGTCCATTTAATAGTCAAATATTTCTTTAACATGTTGTTTAATAATCTAATTAGTTCAACTAAGTTAGAGATAAATCTTCTCAAACAATTTATTTTACCTAAAAGTGCTTGTAGTTCTCTAATGTCTAGGATGTGGTATCTACAAAATGGCTTCAATTCTTGTTGGGTCGATCCAAATATTACGTGGCATAGTAATTTTCCCTCTTCCAACCCAAATAAATATTTTTTAAGATTCATAGAAATTCCATACTTCCTACACTTGGTGAAGACCTGCCTGAGATGATCCAGGTGTTGCTGATTTGATTTAGAGAATACCATGATATCAACTAGGTATATTACCAGGAAGTCATGGATTTCCTTAGGAAAGGCTATGTCCATTGCTCTTTGAAAGGTGGCCCCTGCGTTTTTTAACCCAAAAGGCATTTTCACATACATGAAAATGCCCCATGGAGTAGTGAATGCAGTTTTTGCCTGATCATCTGGGTGGACTAAAATCTAGTTATAACCAGAAAACCCATCTAGCAGTGAGATTCTGGTTGAACCTACTACCCTCTGTAATATGTGATCCATTTTAGGAAGAGGGTAGTTATCTTTGAGTGAAACTTTATTTAGATTCCTAAGGTCAACACACAGTCTAATTTCACCAGTTTTCTTGTAGGTACCAAATTAGAAACCCAATCTGAGAATCTAATTGGTGCAATGATATTAGCTTCGTACATTCTTTTGATCTCTTTCTCAATAGAAGGCAATAGAATGGGGTTAATCTTTCTAATCTTATGTCTAAAAAGCTTTTGGTTTTCTTTTAAGGGAATGGTGTGTTTTATTATGCTGGTATCATAGGACTCAATGTCCTCATAATTCCAAGAAAAAACATCTTGGAATTCCTTTAACAGTTCTATGCATTTCATTTTTTCATTGGGAGGTAAAGACTTTGAAAGTTTTATCATTTTGGGATCTTCTTCGGAGCCTATGTTACACTCCTCAATGTCTGATTTTAAGGGTTCCATTTTTGGCTTTTTAGGGACATCGTTTGAATCAAACAAGTCCTCCAAAGGAGTTAATCCTTTGGGAAAAAAATTATGTTTAAGACTGATGACTTCAGATTCTTCATCGATTGCTTCATCAGTTTCAATTTGTTTTAGGTTTCGAATATCTGATTATGTAAACTTTGTGGGATGGAATCTATCTATCCTTTCATCTTCTACTTTGTTAATTTCTACTTTATGAGTGTAATCAAAATCTAATGTTATGTTTGTGTCTATGTTGCTATTAAAAAATTCATCATCTAAATTTAAAAAATTGTTAATTTGTTGATCATTATTGAACACTTTCCAGTTCTTTAAGTTGTTAGGAATAGCAGGTTTGTACCTAACCTCAGCAGTGTACTGATGGTTAGGTTGAAATGGAAACTTGCAAATACTAACAAACATAGCTAAACTGTGAGCTTGCATATTGTGTTTTCTTGGAATAACGGCAAGCTTGGTTTCTAAAAAAGTATTTAGTATTTCTACAACTTTTCCCCTATAAAATCCTAACCTAGGATCCCTAGTCATATAAACAGCATTAATTTTTTTTATTACCAACTCATAATCTCCCATAATAGAGACTCTTATGGCTCCTAACCTTTTGACCAATTTGAGACCTAACAGAAGTGCTTCGTACTCGGCCATGTTGTTTGTACATTTAAAGTTCAATCTGTAGGCATGACCCTATGAATGATCATTTTCTAAGTTGTAAATCCATACTCCTACTCCTGCACCTAGTTTGTTTACTGACTCATTGAATTCAAGATGCCATAGAATTTCATGTTCATAATTCTTACTGTATGGGGGAACAAAATCTTCTTTGACTAAGGTATTTGGGTTATCTTTATTATCTGAAATCTCTTGAATTTGGATACTTTGATTGTCTTTTGCTACTGTAATTTCTTTTGGTTCTGCAATAATGTTGTCTGAAGTGTTTTCTTGGTTAGATTTAGCATTGTAAAGAATGAAATAACCAATATCATAATGCATTGAATATATAGGAAAGTTTTGAAGTCTCTCTTGGGTACTCACTACATACTTCATCAAAGTCTATCTATACAATTTTTTAGGATGTCCAAAGACTGATATGGTAGCATACGACATGTCAAGTTGCAGAGATCCCTGGAGTTTGGCACCCCACGATCTAGACAACAACATGCTATATTTAGGTGGTATATCAGCAACAACTATGTCCATAAGAATGGTCTTAGCAGGTCACTGCACTAGGGAAACACACAGGTCTTTTATAAGTCCTAGGCACTTAACTTGGCATGAATCAAATGAAAACAGGTCCTTGTAAGGCCTAGTGATATCCAAGTTTAGCTTCTCCATAACAGATTTAGGCATAAGATTGTGTGAAGCCCCAGAGTCTAGCATGGAATTATGTAGGATTTAATCGTGGATGTTAAGGTTAATGTAGAAGGGTGGTATCCCTCCTTCCACTAGTTTTCCATCGGCATCAGGACCGAAAATTAACTCAGGTTGATCATCAAATAAGTTAATAGAGTCTTCGTTCTCAATGAAGTTTAAAGATTTACTTATTTGAGATCTGTAAGTTTCATGTTTAACCAGTTCTGTTAAAGGGATCGAGATTTTAAGTTTGACCACCTCTGCTCCCAAATTGAAAGGCAAAGGGGATTTGTCTGTTTGAACATTCGAAATCTTAGCAACAGGGTTTGGAGTAGTTTTTTCTTCTTTTTCAATGTTTGGAGTCTTTTTAATTGGATTTTATAATATAATTTCTGGAGACTGTTCCACTGTTTTCTTGAGGGGAACTAAAATGGAAGGTTTCTCATTAGAAGGTTGGACATTGGTTACATATTCAATGGTGGGGCTGGGAGGGTTCTGATTTGATCTAGAAAGGATTTGTAGAGTTTTTGTAATTGAAGCAACTTTCACTTTCTTGGGCTGATTAGGTACTTCTTTCTTGTTTTGGTCCAGAATATCAGAGTTCTTTTTGCTCCTCAAATTGTATTGTTCATGCACTTCGAAGATAGTAGAATCATGCCCTTGCTTGTAGTCGAAAGATTCTCTAGTTTGGGTATGTAACTGCTGAAGCATGTATAATTCTTGGTCATCCCAAGTTAGAAAGACTGTTTCCTCGTCATCTAACCTCATTAAGTTAGTTTGGGTGTCTAGCTCAGGGTCATCTTGATGGGAAGTTTCAGCATAGTTCTCTTGGAAAGGAGGTCTAATGTTCTGATCAAGCCCATTTTTACCAGTATTTTGGTTCTGGTTCTTCCTGAAGTTTGGATTCCTTACTGGAGGTGCCTGTTGGTTATTCCAGTGAGGTTTCCTTTCAATGATTTCTATCCTATCCATCAATTTTTCCATTCCTTTAGCTAAAGCATCTATTGTTTTATCAAAGGGTGAAGTTTCATCTTTCAAGGGTGCTCTCCTTTTGTTTCTAACCCTAGCTCTCTTGGATAGCAAATTAGCTTCTACACTAACTGCTACACTTTGCCTATCTTCTAGTGTAGGGGGATTCCTTTCTCTAAGTTGAAAAGCCATGTCAGTGTCAAACCCATCTGGAAAATTTATCAGGGCTAAGCCGCCTAAGGTCTAGTGGTATTGCATTATATACATTGTTAAATCTAGTATAATTGTCCTGAATGGTTTTGTTTGGTCCCCTCTTGAGGTTTTCAAATTCAGAAAGAATTTGAAGAGGGTTCTTTTTCTTCTCCCACCTATTTCAAAATTACTGGTAAAAAAATTCTAAACTATCTATACTACTATTAGGTAGAGATCTAAACCATGTTCTTACATCTCCAGCTAGAGTTTGGGCAAAAATTCTCATTTGGACATCTCCTATGTCAATTTCATGTAGTTCAAAATAACTGTCATTTTTCTTGTGTGTTGTTGTGCTATGTAAGATCCAGTGCCATCAAATAGGACAATTTTACTCTGATAGTCTGGTGGTAAGACACCTTGAGGAGAAGGCATCACAAGAGGGGCATATTTGAGTGCCATAACTCTAAGTTGGACAGGATTGAGAGTAGGAGTTCGGATAACTGGGGGATTTGGGGTAATAGGGGGATTTGGGGTAACAAGGGTAACAGGTATTTGATGGGTAGTGATAGGCTGATGGGGAAGCGAAGGTATGAATGGAGATGAGGAATGAACTTCAGAAATGTGAGGAAATGATGGTGAACTGAAAGATGTTGAAGCTGTCTCAGAAAGTTCAGGGATCCTATCAGTGGTAAGGGATGAATGAGGGGAATTCAGAAGGTACTGATTAATTGACAAGTTTTCCCTTTGGACTTCAAGTTCTGCTGTAAATTCTAGATCTGGAACTGTGTCCTCAAGTGCACTCTCAAACTTGGTTCTAAATAGGGAAAGGTTAAAATACTCGTCAAAAGGGAGGTCTTCTATGAACAACCACTCATTAGGGCAGGAATTGGATCTAAATAAAGGTCTTGGGCTTACTGAACTTTCTTGTCTTCTAATTATTCTCGAAATAAGGTTGGGATTGTTAAATACAGGGGAGGATTTGGATCGGGGTTGGCCCTTGTATAGTGAGTTCTCCTTGAAGCCAGATTTCAAGCCTTTTCTAATTATTTTATTTTTTCTATGAATTTTTGAAATAAATTCTAATAAACCCTTTAAGAGGCTTGAAAATAAAAATTTGAATTTCTCAAAGGTTTATTAAGACTGGAGGTTTGAGTTCCCCTGTGTGGTCGCCACTATGTTATCACTCGGAAGTCTTCCCTAGAAGTTACGAAAGAAGGAATAATCTGAGGTAACCACAAACCTAATCTTTTAGACTCGAGTTCTAGCCAACCTAAGTCCATAGAGTGCTCTCACTTTATAATTTAACTTTGTTTTGAGTAGGATTCAGGCTAGTTCTTAGTGCTCATGATGTTTTGGTTTTGATTGGGTGATAGAATTAAGAAAACAGATGGGCAGAACAAGTATTCAGGCCATTGTGCTATGGAGTCAATCAAAGAGTGGCTTAACTGGATCAGATCAATTACTAAAGGAGGAGCTCACAGGGAAGGCTAGCACATCAAAAAGCAAATCTACAGGTTCAAATGGATGAGGTAGTCCTAACCAGGGTAAAAGGGCAATGAAGAATCCTTAAACTGGGATCAAGATGAAGAATAGAAGGAGATTAGTAGCAAAGGGCAACTAAGAATCCTTTATTATGGACCTAAAGGGGGAAACTATGGAAGTAAGGGAGCAATTAAGAATTCCTAGACCAATATAGTTTAGCAGAAAACAATGAGAAAGTAAATAGTCAAAACAGAGAGCATTAAAGCTAATTATGAGATATCCTTCCTTGTTTACTATTCAGATTTCATAGAAAAAACATGTGAATATTTATAACATGACGAGAAAACAATAATTAAACATGAAGAGATAATACTTATTTGGTTCCAATTGTGCACAAGAATCTAGTGAAATGTATTTAGCTTTATTTCATGACCCAGCAAAACCAATCTAGTCTTGAATCCAATAGCTCCTTAGCTTGATATAAAATATCTACAGAAATGTATTTTAGTCCACCCTAATTACTTCAAAATGTGAATTATTTATACAAAAAATGTTACAAACTATCTCATAACAATATGAGAATTATTCTAGGAAAACAAAAATATCTTCAAGCATGAAGATAGAGACAGATGGAGAATTGCCTTCTTGCTGTCCTTTTTATTGTGATTGTGCTAGCTATTGTAAGTCGAATTTGGCTCTTTCAGTTGCTTTATAGTTGTGTGTTAGAATCACTTTTTGTCTTCAATCTACTGATACTCTTTACCTGCTACATTTTGACTTTGTTTTATCTGTTTTACTTGGCTACCATGTAGATTTACAACAATAACTTTATAGTAAATCTGTTATTTTCATCCACCATTCACCTTCAGGTAATTTCATCTTTAGCATCTTTCTATATATCTCATCAGCTTCAGTGTACTACGAAAAATTTGGCTTTTTGACGAACAAGTGTTTTATTTCATGCTCTAGGGAAAAAAGATTTTCCAGATTACCATACAATACCTTTCTCGTGGGTAGAGCTTTTACCCCTGAAGTACTAGCTTGCCTGTTGGCCAACTTGTTTAGTCTTTAAGTGTAATCATCTTGGGTCATAATATTTTCATGGATTACCATAGGAATGGGGAGTCCTTTTTCCCTTAAAATACCAAACTTTGTCATAAATCTATCAATATCAGCTTGGATGCTTTGGCATTTTTTCTCAAGATTGAGCATAAGGTTCCTTTTAGTAAGAATCTTCTTGATTTCTATGATGGTCCTTGTCCTATCTTCTATGCCCAGTTCATCCAGCTGGTACCTATTCTTGCTATTCAAGAGAGCTATCAATTGATTGGCCTCTTCAGGCTTGTCTCCCAACTCTTCTATTGTCTTGTGAATTACTTTGGTGGCCACTTTCACTAGTTCAAATTGCTAAAATATTACTTGAATAGATGGCCAAACATCATTGATAGAGTCAATGATGTTGGCCCAAAGCATTTCCTTTATATCTCCTAGTGGCTATTGTAATGTCAAGTGCTTTTCAAGGACTTTTATCCTTTTTCCCATTCTTTAATTCTTCTGAGCTTCTTCATTTTGTTGTATTTGTGCAAGTTTGCAATTAGTTTTCAAACTTGACACTTTTTCTCTAAGTTTTTTGAGCTCAGTAGCCTGGATGGTAATTTCCTCCATGGATTTTACCAATTCAGATGTCTTTTCTGTGGATGTCCCTACGCTTGTAGATGTACCTGTGATTGGAATTGTTGTAGCTGGTGGAACTGTTGGTGCTAAGGAAGTAGCCAATGTGGAGGGCACTGTTGTAGAGTCTGTAGGAATGACAGTTTGTGGAGTGGTGGCCAACTCACTCTGTCTAGACTGAATCAAGTTATCCAACTCTTTCTTTGTTTCTTTTAATTGATCATTCAACTTAAGGACTAAGTCCATAAGCTCCTCTTCCTTTCGAGTTTCTAATACTTCATCTATTTGTGGATGATGCAGAGGAGGAATTTTGAGATGCTTTTTCAATGCAACTATGTCATCATTTTTATTTTTGATTAGCTTTTTTGCGGCCTTTACATCCTTGGGATCATGCCCCAACTCTATGATTAGGTCCTCTAAGGAATTTATCCCGGTATCCTTGGCCTATGAAGAGGCCTTCTCTAACTGGAATTGTGTTGATATATTATTCAACGAATTTTGGAGTTGATGCTCTGCAATGGCCTTGTTGGTCAATGTGGAATAAACCATTTCCCCTGTTTGTTTGTGTATTTATATTTGGTCGATAGGATGTATATCCTTCGCCAACACCTCAAAATTTGTCTTCAAGTAATCTGTTATAGACCTGGGCTGCTATGTGGTAGGCTTCATGAAAGTCATTTGCATCTTACCTTATTTTACATCAAAGGCTAACATTAGCCTTGTTTGATTAGTGGGAGCCATTTTAAGGTATTGTGCATGGCTTTGGGCCTTCAATCTTTCGTTTCCGGCCTTTATTTCTTTGTATTTCTCTCTAATGTCCTGGTTCTGGCCAGTTGAGCCCTGAATGAGGATACTTCCACGCTCTGTTGTCTCTCTAGCATTTGAGCCTGTGAAATGGAAGGTTCTTTTGTACCTCCAGAAGGAGTGGTCTACCTGCTTTCTTCTCTTTCTGTACCTGTGGTTCTAGTTGTTTCCTCTGTGAACTCTTGTTCTAAAAATTGATTTAACCTTTGCCTCTTGACATAATTCTGTGCAACAGGTCTGCTAGAAGGAGTGGCATCCTCTCTATATCTTTTGGGATTCTTCTCCTCGTTTAAAGGAGTCTGTACAATAGGAGGATTACTCATGATGTGTTCTGGCTGAGCCAGCTCTTCTGATATGTCCGGTTGCTCTGATTCTTATTGCTCTTGAGGTCCTTCTTCTGCTAGTTGCTCACTGTGTTCTTGTGTTTCCCTTTGGGATTGGGATTCCCCTGGCACTTGTACAAAGGAATCTTCATCAAGTCTTCTTTCTAGATCAATCAAAACATTATTGACAACAACTTTTGTGCTATCTCGGTCTACTAAAGTGTTCTCCACCCATTCTAGTTGATTTGCATACTGCTCTATTTCAGGAATTCTGTGGTGGATATAGGGAGATAATTTGTTCTTGTCTTCTATTATAGATGAAATCTAAAGGGTCATATCTCCATATGAAACTTTGTTTCGGTTTCAGCCTTTGAAGGATTTCTTCTGCTTCCTTTCCAACTTCCCTATTATTGCATATAAAGGGGCCAAGATGGTCTTTAATTATTAGTTGAGCTTTCTTCTTAGCCTTCACAAAATGTACCTCATCTGAATTAATCATTTCCCTCTAGTACTCCAGAGCAAACAATCTCATGGGGAGGTATATTAGAAGTTTGTAGGGTGCTAATTCACAACCATATATCCTGATTTCAGTGTGATTTTGGTACAAGTACCAATCTTCCACTCTATATTGTTTGGACAATTGTAGGACCCTCTTGATATCTGCATTGATTCTGGGGGGAGGACTTCCTAACAACATAGTTGCCACTGGGTGCACAAAGAGATCTATGAAATATGTATAAGTTTATGGATAGTCATATTGATGGATTAATGAAATCAAGAAGGCTACTGATCTAGGGTTGCCTCTGGTATCAAGCTTTTGGAGTGTAAATGGGAATTTATCAGCTTGATAATACAGGAAAAGATGATATAAAATTGATGAATATTTGAATACTCTTTCATTGTCCATTCTCATGAATTGATCATGTATATTATCTGCAATGAACTTAGCATAGTCAAACATGATGGTAGGGGGTTGCCCAGGAGTGTAAATGGACGTGAAGGTTATAATAATCTCATCAAAAAATTCACCTGTAGTCTGGCCTAACACACTGGATATCATTGCTATGATGTCTTGGCTAAGTTCAGAGAATATGGTCCACATGTATGGGGGAGGGTGATTTGGAATGTATTGTTCTTGCCTAATGAAGGTCTGGAATAACTGAGCAAGTTTGATGGAGGTGATTTTAGGGAATCTA
>APFE031592690.1:0-11486 GCA_000404065.3 Pinus taeda | reverse complement strand
TAATAACATCCCATTTATTTCTACAAATGATCATAACATCTACTAATTAATATATATTTCGATAATGAGAGTAACTATGACATCACAAATGATTATGACAATAAACATTTTGCAAGGACAACTACTCAATACATATAAAAACCTTTACCAAAAAAACATTTATCATAATTTGCAAGAAATTATATACTTTAGAAATCAATTAGCTAGAAATTGATGTTTTATAATGATAGAATTTTAAAATTTGCTTTTTAATTTTTAGTATGGCTTTATTTGTTGTGTTATTTTTTTCCTTTTTATGTCATGAGTTTACGCATACATAATATCATATGAAAAGGAGGAAAAAGTTGAATCTTGTATTTTAACTCACTTATGTTCAATTTATTTTGTTTAAAAATATTTTAATCAAAATATATTTCAAAAATACAAATCTGGAGTTGAATTTTTATGGTTAGATTTATATTTGTGTTTAATTTAATAAATTGTTTTTCAAAGTAAACATAAAATTATTTTAAAAAATATACAACTTTATTTTTTAAACATGTTAAGGATTCCTTGGTCAATTTATATTATGACCTTTTTAATTGAATATGCCCCTAACAAGTCAAAATGGGTCAAGTGATGTGGCATATGACAGTGTAAATATTTATTTTTATTAATATAAAAGAAAATTTGGCTTTCTATGTTATGATTCGTGAAAAACTATTAAAGGCTTAAATGTGATTAGACTTCTAATTCACACGGAAAGAGTTATGCCCAAAAAGAAGAAAGATAAAAAAAAAATGGTAAAATAAAAAAATTCTCCTTTTTGCTAGAGTTGAATTGTTAGTTTTGCAGACCACCAAGAAAACACATGACACAAAATAAAAATGTCATGGGTGAAACTCACTTAAAAGGATTGTTGGAGATAAAAGGGGTTGGATAAAATATAATGGTATATTGGGAAAGAATGATTGTACTCATACCGGCAAAGTAGCAAGATGTTGCTAAGGGTCAAGGAAATGTAAATTGGAAGTGTACTACTATTTTATATCCTTAGAAGTATGAGTTAGAGCTTTAGGGGAACTACTTAGAAACATAGTTATTTTTTTGAGGAATGCAATAGCGTTTAATTTATTTCAACAAGAAAATCTTAGATAATTATATTTTGAAAAAGAATACACTTGAATGTGCACAAAGATGCAAAAGGAGATTATATATAATAAATTAAATAAGCTTGTTTGGATGGATAAATATATAAACATGCACAAAGAAATAATACACTTGAATGTGTAAAATATGCAAATGGATATTATATAAAAAAATTAAACAATCTTGTTTGGATGGATAAATATATAAAGAGGCACAATAACCCTTATTCACCACTAAAAATATAGTTTCTTGTAAGATACTATAGAAAATAACTATTGCAGGTAAGAAAAATAAATTTCTACATAGTTTAACTTGTGGAAAAATAAATGTATACTTAGTTTAGCTTGCTATAGGTCAAAAGATTGCAATCATATCAATTGGCCATGGAACAAGAAGCCTTGGGTAAATTAATACTAGGACCTAAAGGACAACCTTCTCAAACTCCCATGACAAGGGTTCAACACTCATCTTTCCTAATTTACGTATTCTCTTCTTCAAAGAAAATGATAGTAATAGTAAATTATATACAATCATTATGCAGAAAAAAAATATATAGAGTTGACAGGAATGTCTAATGTGTACTCATGGAATATAAATAGAATAAATATTATAGTATTGTAAAATTTTGACGGAATCACTTCATTACACACAATAGCAAGTAAATAGACTGTATAAATTGTTCTTATGAATAAAAAGAAATATTTACATTGTTGGGGCTATAAGACAACCAAAACTATTTTCTCACAATTAAATATTCTCATTAACAAAGAGAGGGTAAATCCATTGTATTTAAATCAATATAAATGCATTGTTTTGAGTGTCAGGCCTTTTGGGGAAAGCCCTAGCTAGATATGGGTTTTATTTAAACTCAAAAAACATTAATTTCCTTGTCTCCATCATCAAGAGAAAATCGTAACTGACATTGAAACCCTGTAAAAAATAAGCGTTGGATAAGTAGGCCAAAGCGTAGGCGAAAAAAATTGCATGAATTTTGACCCTAAAACAATGTCACAAGTTAACCCAAGTTTATCGTAGAATAACCTACACACACAATAAAGGGATTCCTTAGTTTGGATTGGAACCACTCTAAGTTAATGAGGCAAAGAACGTTATAGAGCGTTTTGAGATAAGTAGAGTCTAACTATAGTAATATAGATATCATCCTTCAATTCAATACTTTGTTGTAAAGGGAATAACATTAGTATTGTACATATATGCTTGTACAAATAAAAATTATATCGAGATGAGAATCAAGTCACAGTTTAATCATAGATTGAAAATATTGGAAAGATTGTATAATATTGGAAGCATATCCATGTATGAACGGTAGTTCATTTTGAAATCATTAAGGAAAATAGAAATTGTGCTGAAATGCTTTGAGGGAACCATAACCAACATATGAGACATTGCAACCACAAAATTAGAAGTAAAATCTTACAATAATATATACAATATGCAAGAATGTCTATACTATAAAAAACATAAGTGAATGTAGAGGAACCAAAGACCTTGTGATGGATTATCGAAGGATCTCATCCATACCACAATTTATAAGGAGTCTTTTTCTAAGAGTGTGAGATGCACATAAGTATTTCACATACAAAGCACATAAAGTCACATCATCCCCAAAAATCAATGTTATGTTTTTCAAAAACCGCATTGAGTGAACTATATTTAATATAGTAATGTTCATTCTTTCAATTACATAGTTTTGTTGAGAATTCTATGGAACTATGGTTTGAGATTGAATCCCATGTTTGCAGAGATATTTTTCATATTCATTAGAGTACATTATCTTCCATTAACAATATGAAGAGAGCCAATATGTGATTACACTCCATATCCAATCCATACATGAAAATCCATAAAAGTTTTAAAAGCTTGAGATTTACTTTCCAATAAGTACACCCAATATAATCCAGTGTAATCAGCAACACAATTCTTCATACATTTATTTTCATTAGCATAAGGAAAATGCATAGGACCACAAAAATTAAAATATATATGTCCAACTTTTCTACATGAATAAAGGGGCCTTCCTAGTGAATGTGAACAAGGAACAATAGATTTCTTATAGTATTAGCGAATGTGAACAAGGAGAAATTTATCCCAACAATAATATGAGATGAATAAGAAGTTAAAAATGATTATGCATAGCTATAGACACATAAAAATAAGGAAGTCGTAAATCACACATATATTTAGTACGGTACTCAATTAACATATTTAATGCTTAAAGTAATTATGTATAACAAAGGAAATGTGTTGAGTTCTCATTCCTTCATAAGTAAATCACCCTTGAAGAGGAAGGGGCATGACTAAGTAAAGTGAAAAATGAGAAAATATTGATGGATAGTCTATGAGCTCTTGGTAGAATAAACAATATTCCATTGTAAATAAGCCAGATAACTTTCCACGTAGTAGAGAAATTTTTTCAGTGTAACATTTAGAGTGGGTTAATATTCCATGGTTTTTCAAAATAAAAATTAAAAAATAGTTGTCAATTTTGTCACATTTTTTTAATTTATTTGCCCAAATTTTATACTTTAAAATTATTTTAATTAAAAATCATTAGAAATCTCAATATTTTTACGACAATAACATTAAACATTTTACACTATAAATATTAGGGAGTATTAATATTAGACAAGCTTTATAAGCTTTAAAATAAATTTACATCCTTGAAATATTTTGCTACTAAACAGAACCCTTCGAGAAGAAACAAAAAACATGGTGCAATTGTGGAAAATATATAAAAGAATTAAGTGAGTAAAAGAGAACAATAACACAAGAAATTTTTGAATAAAACAAACATATGGCGAATAAGTAATGAGGAATAAAGTTGTGGGTCATTTAATGTTTGCATGTTGAGAGCCTTAGTACTTATGAAAATTGTCAATATGAAGGGTGTGTACATCTCATGATATTTTTCCCTTGAAATGATGAAAGACAATTTAAGATGCTTAAATATAATTATATCACAATTTAGTGAAAGAAATAATGGATGCTTCTTTTATTTCATTAATTTTTTTTATGCATGTCCAAGTTTATTTCACCTTCATGGCTTCTATTGATCACAAGGAGAAGTGAAGGAATTTTTAATTTTACATAGATAATAAAAATGTGAACATTTTTAGTAGAAGAGTTGTAGTAGGAGGTGATGTAGGTGTTACATATCCTAAACAATGTGTGTTGTTGAACCATTATATTCTTCTTAATGAAAAGTGTTACCTTTCCCATTGAGTGTATATCTATTTTATTAGATTTCCATATATTTTAATGTCTTTCCTAAAATATATTTATTAATTTATCAATAACCATAAAAAAATTATGTTTTTATATTTTAATATCATTCTCTTCCAAATCATATGGAAGGTGTCTTGATATCTCACACTCATTCGAAGGGGGATTTTCATGAACAATGAGGTTATAGAAACATTAATATGTGCATAATCCTTTAAATTCCCTTCCTAAATAAATAAATGGGAATGCATTTGAGATTTGCATAATTGTAATAAAAAAAGACCTTATAGACTATATGTTGTACACTGGAAGTTAGTGAAAGCAATTGCATTGAATCGACAACGCCTTAGATTTCAATACAAAGCACCAAAACAAAAAAATATACATATTAAAAAAATCATATTACAAATATATCTATACATACATACATACATACATACATACATACATACATACATACATACATATACATATACATCTACATACATATACATCTACATATACATATACATATACATATACATATATTAGTGATTAAAAAAATGGGAATACATAATTTACAAATCTGAAATACATGTAAATAAATTTGGAAAACTTATTTATGATTCCTTAATTTTGTTATGTTGATAATATGTATACTTTATATTAGGACTTCTATAATTTTGATTTAATTATCAATAATCAATAGGTTGAAGCTAGAGATTCAATAATAAATAATTAATATTTTTAATATTAGTCAATAATATAAGGTTGAGATTTATTTAAAATGTTGCTATAATCTCTATTTGTTCTCAATTTAGTTAAAACAATTGTTTCAAAAATAATTTAAAATATATTATATATAGAATATATTGACTATAAAATGATCTTTTGCTTTTATTATAACTATTGTGACCATATAATTAAATGGATTGAAAATTTCTATATCCATCAATCTATGATAAGAAGAAAAACACTAACCCCATTATACATATTGCATTAACAAGATTAAAAATGCATGAAGTTAACTAAAACTAAATATCTTTATTATTATTATTATTATTTGGAGTTATATAATATATAAATATATATAATGTACAAATATATAATATTTAAAAATATATGATATATAAAAATATATATATATAAAAATATGTTTTTCCATGCACATTCCACCAGAGTATTATTACGGAAACATTTCTTCTTACATTACCATGGCTTATAAATACCAAATTCCCAATATGTTGTGTTGATATGCCATTTTCTTGAACCAAATAATTTGAGATAATTTAATTAATAGGGTATATCATTGATATGTCAATATTACCATGATATTCCAACATATTCCATGGGGTTGAAATATCTACAATGAATGTAATAATTAAATTATAAGTATGGAATAGATATTCTTACTATAGCATAATTATAGGGATATCTATTTTGTAAATTATTTCCAATTTAAGTTAAAAGAAAATATTAACATTAAATTAAGACAAACTAGAGAAGCCATATAAATTAAATGGATCAAACTACAAAGAAAGTTCAATGCAGGTAACCATCAAAATGGGTACCCAATTATTCCTATCACATTTCATATATTAAAATAACAATAGAAATTAACTAAATTATAACTTTATTATAAATTATATTGTGGTTATTTATTAAAAAAAATAATTACATGCATATTTCAACAACAACAAAAAATCTTAGTGGAATATTTTAGCGGAAAAATATGTCAATATTACTATGAATGTTCCAACATATTCCATGGGGTTCAAATATATTCCTTAAGCCTACTAATTACCTTATAACTATGGCGATTAGCATAATTACAGGAATATATAACGTGCGGTTGACTGACTTATGTACTAATTGTTGGACTGCAAAAGGTGGATCATTAATTCTTATTGGAATGTTTATATTATGTTGCTCTGTTTAAAAATTATAATATTCCTACCAGATCCCCATTTCTTGTTGTTCCCTTTATAGCAGAATATTGTTACTATCCAACATAATACGTCATGAAACCTAGAATGCTTTGATGAAGCTTCATCAATATCAGTAATACGTCATGAAACCTAGAATTCTTTGATGAAACTTCATCAATATCAGTCTGTCTGGATCGGGCTTTATCTTGACCATCATTTTCTTCTATAATTGTTATCGTAATAACATGGGGTGAATCACAATTCAAGTCTATGTTTAATTTTTTGTTTTCATATTGGTTTCACTCGACTATCTTTGGTCCTATTCCTATGATGAGGTTCTTTCTATCTTGAGTTATTCTAGAGTCGATTGTTTATGTTCCTTTGTTTGTTGAACTGCAATCATTTTCTATAGTAATGTTTCAATGAATACATATTTTCCATGTCCAAGAAACTGCAAGACATCAGGCCTAATAGATTATTCTAGAAATTGTTCAAATTTTCTAGGCTTCTTTTCTTTTCTACCCTTTATAGGGTATTCTAAAAAAAATTCATGAAATTGAGTATAGATTCTATTGTTGTTGTGGATCTTTTAGTTGAATACCTAGAAAAACTTTCATTCCCATTTATTGTATATTTGTACATCCGTGTTGTTTTTCAACTCAGTGAGTCTTTTCTTGCAATATTCTTATGAGATTATGTCACAGGTACTAAGTATATGCCCTTGTTCCTCCCGAGCTTGTGGTGGAATTGAGAATATTATGTTAGATTATTATCTGATCTTATATATATTTGGTCAATTGTAGGCTGATATGGAATCTCTTGTTGGTCTACATCTAAAGAGTTAACATACCAAACATCAATTATTTGTAGGGACAATTCAATGTAAGATGAGGGAGGAAACAATTTTTGTATGTGTTGAGGTACTCTCCATCTATTAGAAGATTTTTGGAGATTTCCAGAGGACTAACTAGTGAAGTTTGTTTCATGTCTAGCCAAATTAGTAAAGAGGGGAACCAAATGGACTTATTAGAATTTTCACATTCATAATGGTTCATATTCAGAATGTCAACAATGTGTTTTTCCTTGTTGTATATTTTTCCGTCATGATGATTTGACCAATTTATTGTAGGATAGTGAGTTTAATGTTACAAACTCTCCCTATTCCTGAAAAATGACTCTCTCTCATTAGGAAAAATTTTGAAAATAAGAAAAAAGAAATGAGATATCAAAAACTTAATTTAATAATACATATATTTAACACAATAATATAAACATGTATAAATAGAAACTAAATAAAGAATTTTTACTATTCGTATTGCATTGAATAGTGCAAATAAGGAAAAACAATATAGAAATTCACAATTTAGAAGTTTTATAATTTTGAAATACATATAACTAAATATAGAAAAAAACATATTCATATTTGATTAATATTAATTGATGGAAGGAATAATAGTTGAACTGGACTTCAAACACCAGCATTAAGACCTTAAATGATCTACAAAATATACACCATCATTGTAACATCTAATGGGTGAAGTGCTAGTACTAGTGAAGATCATTACCATATGTTGACTCATTAAAAGTGATTTTTGGGTCAATATCTATCAAAACCACTACCATGTGTTGGCTCATGAAAAATGGTTTTTGGATCAATATCTATAATCAAAATATCATCTCCAAAATGCACAACATTTATTATATTCCTTTCTTATGGGATTGAATTTTGAGATACACTTCATTCAACTTTGTCATTAAGTTATTCCACTTTAAGTACATAAAAGATATGGTTTTAATGCTATAGTTAATGTGGTAGATATTAAAATTGATGTGTGTTGTAAGATTCCAAGAATTACAATGTCATGATCATGAAGTGTACTAGGGGCCATAGTTTCTAGAATTCATTGTGTTTTAAAGATCATAGTGCTCTATGGTTTAATTAATTTTAGAGTTAATCCCTTAAGAATTATCAAGTGATCAATGTCATTGCCTTTTAATAATAATAATGGTTAGAGGTTGCATTCTAGAAGGGTTTGTAATTATCTAAGAGTATGAGTGATCATAGTAAATTAGGGGTTATGGGTCATATTAGTGTTTTGACATTCATAATGGTTTATAGTGCTTAGAGTTGTCAAATGTTACATTAAATAAGGGGAACAATTTTGTGGGGGTTAATATATAGTGCAATATATAGAAATATCTAACAATGAATTCGTTATAATTAGTGAATTTATAGATACATATATCAATATATATTTTTATAGATCAAAATATTACTGGCAAAACCAATGTGTGTTTCCTTATGATTGCCCTCATTGTTTTGCAAGGCTCCTAAAAATATTAAAAAATAGGTTAACTCAAACTTTGAAAAAGATATTTTATCTATGTATTTATCATTCAAACTTTCCAACCTAAAAGTATTTAGAAAATAATATAAATTAATTACTTTCACTACTTTTTACTGCAAAAGCAATTAAATAGTATGTCTTTCAAATTTTGAAATTGTGCATTTTTTACTTAAAAAATAAATATTATTTTAAAATTTAACTTTTAATTTTTTACTTTATTATCAACGATTTAGTCTTTTGACTTTGAAATTGCCAATATTTTACGTCAAAAACAATTAACAATTTTTTTAAATTTAACTTTTAATCTTTTACATGGCCTTTCTTTGAAATTTAAACGTTACTTATTTTGGTTTGTATTTTTTTAATATAACAGTTTGGCTTTTCTGTATAGTCGAATGTAATTAATATTCTGCTTTTTAAATTCAGATAACTTTTTGCTTTTTATGGGCTGTCAGTGAATTTAATATTCTACTTTCTAAATTTAGATAACTTTTTCCATTGATGGGCTGTCTTCTTGAATTCGACCCGTTTCCTTCATAGCAGTTTCGTCATCGTTCCAGTCGGATTTCACTATAGCAATCTCTACGTGTCAATACATCTGTGATGATTTTCTCTATAGCAATCTCTACGTGTCAATATGTATATGGTCGTGTGTTCGAAATGTATCTTGCATGGAAGAGCGTCACACTAAATATCTTTGAATATCTTTATCCTTGTTGGCAGAGTGCAGACTGAGTATAGAAAGGTCGTGTGATCGATCTGTATCTTTGTTGGCAGAGTGTCAGATTGAGTATAGGAAGGTCGTGTGTTCGATCTGTATATTTGATAGAAGAGGGTGAGACTGTTCGATCGATATCTGTGATGGAAGAGGGTGAGACTGAATATCTTTGAAGGTCGTGTGTTCGATCTGTAACTTTGTTGGGAAAG
This sequence comes from Pinus taeda, assembly GCA_000404065.3. Taxonomy (NCBI): domain Eukaryota; kingdom Viridiplantae; phylum Streptophyta; class Pinopsida; order Pinales; family Pinaceae; genus Pinus; species Pinus taeda. The sequence goes on along the minus strand of APFE031592690.1, from coordinate 1,933 downwards.
CGTCAGACTGAATATACGACGATTTGTGTGTTCGATCCACGCTCAACTCACCTAACCATTCACGCTAGAGGTAAATAGCCATTTCTATCAATTCTAAGTATCTTAACATTCTTGAACCGTGGCCCTTCTTCCTCAATCTTTGTTTTAAAGTATGGTTTATAATTTTTTTTCCGCAACTATGGATATCGTTTATGGGTAATTTTGTTTGCGCATTTGAAGCCATGTGTCTTTTTTGGAGTCTTGTTTTAAAATATGGTTTATAATTTTTTATTACAACTACGGATAGAGTTTATGGATAATTTTCATTGCACAATCACTGTTTTAAAGTGTTGTTTATAAAGTAATTTCTGCAACTATGCGTATGGTTTATGGATAATTTTATTTGCACATTTGAAATGTCGAGCAGTGGTTTATAATGGATACTTTTGTGGTCCATTGTACTTTTGTTCACACGTTGAAAAGTCTGAACACTTCGTCATTAAGATTCCTCAATTGATATATCGGCCCAATCCTGTGAACTGAATTTTTTTCTTATCGTTACCGAGATTGAATTCATATTAAATTCATGCAAACAATCACCTCTTTCCAGGTTGGTCAAATGACCGATTGGAAATGTTTCATGGGTCGGTGATACACTTTGATGACTCATTTTTTTTTAATGTATTTGAAAATAGATTCAATTTTTTTTATTGGAATTGGAATTTGGATTAGATCATATATCTTTGAAATTTGAATAGACAAATAAATTCAACTTTCTAAATTATATTTTTAAATATAAAAATATATTTTTTAATATTTTTAAAAATAAACATATAAATATGAATGGGGAAAATAATCATTTTTTTTTTCAAAAAAACGAGAATGTTGTCTTGTTAAAGTTTACTATACTTCAATCATTGGATGTTCACTTTTGACTTACAAATTTAATATTGAAAATCATAAGTGGCTACAAATATTTTATATTATCTTTATCATAACTTTGTTAGTGAAATTCTGAAAATTATATTTGGCTTAAGCTAGAAGCTAAATTAAGTCTTATTAATTAAATTGTTGTTCTCATAATTACTTATTTATATTGCAATTTTTTATACATAATATTTGTCGTATTATCGTGTATTTATTGATCTCTAAATTATCGTGGTAAAGAATTAGTCCATAAGCATTATAAATAAAGAAAATGAAATGACTTGTAATTTTTTTTTATTAAGTTTTTTTGAGGAGGCGGAGGTGGAGGTGGAGGAGGAGGAGGTTGAAGTGGAGGTGGTGCTGGTGGTGGTTAATGTGGAGAAGGAGGAGGAGGAGGTGGTAGTGGTGGAGGAGGAGGAGGAGGAGGAAGCAAAGGCAAAGGCAGTTCAGGAGGAGGAGGAGGAAGCAAAGACAACGACGGTTAAGGAGGAGGAGGAGGTGGTAGTGGTGGTGGAGGAGGAGGATGAGGAAGCAAAGGCAAAGGCGGTTAAGGAGGAGGAGGAAGAGGAGGAGGAAGAGAAGGAGGTGGTGTTATTGGTGGAGGAGGAGGTGGTGGGGAAGGAGGCAGAAGTCAATGTGGTGGTAGTCGTGGAGTAGGAGGAGGAGGTGCAGGCGTAGGTGCAGGCAGAGGTTCTGGAAGAGGTGGAGGGGGAGGAGGAGGAGGAGCAGGCAGAGGAGGAGGAGGTGGAGGAAGAGGAGGAGGAGGAGGAGAACAAGGTGGTGGAGAAGGTAGAGGTGGTGGAGGTGGAGGGGGAGAAGGAGAGGGTAGAGGTGGAGGAGGTGTTGGTGGAGGTGGTGGAGGAGGAGGCGAAGGTGGAGGCGATGAACGAGGATTTGAAAAATGCAGAGGTGGAGGTGGCGGAGGAGGCAAAGGTAAAGGTGGTGGATGAGGTGTAGGTGGAGGAAGGGTAGGTGGAAAAGGAGGACAAGGTAGAAGCAGTGAGCATGGAGGTGGTGGAGGAGGAGG
>APFE031592688.1:73268-85033 GCA_000404065.3 Pinus taeda | reverse complement strand
GATATATATATATATATATCATTTACTAACCACCCAAACTATAAACCCTCGACCATTAACCTAACATATTACCTTACATATAATATTAATTTAAAAAAACTTAACATTCAATAAAAACCAAATTATAAAATTTGGTTAAACTTATATATTAAAGTAAAATCATTTTTTCATTACACCGATATGCGTAGTATATATTGGAATTAGGCATCATGAATTTCACTTTTTTGACCAATAAAAAATAAACCTCGAATACATCGTGTAGGATGAAAAGTTTATGAAGCATTTTTAGTTTCAAATCCAATTATTTTCATGAAGAGAAATCATTTTGGATAAGGCCAATACCACGTCCCTTTGTTTCAATTCGAATCGATCACCAATGGAATCTTTCCTAAATAATTGTTTCATTTCAATGGATGAATTCTTGAATTGCTTTTGATTTGGCTTCAAACATATCAAATGTTTTGGCTCAATGTTCCTTCATTGCATGTAGGTTTGGATGATGTTTCCTTTGTGTGGGTGATGATAGTTGCATTCACATCCTTGTTTCAAGGTTATTCATGGATTCACATCACTAATATTTGACACTAATTTTAATACAAATTGCAGGGTATGATGAAATCATTGGAGAAGAAAGAGTTAGTGCCAAGTTATGTAGGAATCCTCGAGAAGAAAGAGCCCATCATATAGAAATGGTTGTGGTTGTGGGGCTTAAAATGGAATCTATGGAGAAAAAAAAAGAGACATGGCCGTAGTGAAATTGTAGGAGAAAAAGATATTGAATCAAAGCAGATTAATGTTACTTTTAAATGTTCAAATGGTATTTTTACATTAAAATTCATATTAATGTTAGCAAAATTATTAACCATATTTCAAATATATAACACATCAAAAACATAGCTCAACATTGATTGATTGGATATGGATTCTACATAAGCGAAACTTATTTATATATATATATAAATAATTAATTGAAACAGTGGGCTAAAAATCCTTTCCTTTATTTTAGTTTTAGAATTTTAGAATTTCAATTCCAAAATTTTTATGACAACAATATTAGCCTTTGTTTGTAAGTTTGGCATTGGTGAGGCTACATTAGGGTCATGTCCAAGAATAACACTTGAATAGAGAATTGAATCAATGAATTAACATCTAAGAGTGTCTTAATAACACACCCAATCATCATCTATCTAAAACCCTTGCATGCCATCAATACTAATTATTTTTCTTAGTGATTTATATGATTTTTTCTAAATAAAAATAAAATTAAAACATAAATAAAACATATTTCTAAATATAATATTGTGTAACAATCAAACTCAACCAACACACCATTAAAGGGAAAAAATTATAAAACATCCATCCAAGATATAAGAAACTATAAAAATTAAGAAGAAAAAATAAAGTCTTTAAATTTTAATATACCCATTGATCAAAGCCATGGCTTTTAACCATTACTATGATGAATCTAAACCCATAGAAAAATAATCTTCTCCACCAAAAATGCTACCTCCATCATGCACATAAAAATGTCACAAAATATCACGATATTCTTTGACCATGTTCACATTCTCTTCTGCACATGCTCGACACTATAAAAATGAATTTGTGTTTGTTCTTTCATTGTTCAAATAAAGTGGGGTTTCCTTCCACCTCGTGAAATTTTGTAACATTAAGCTTTTGGCATTATTTCCTTGGGGAAATTTCAAACATTATGTTTTTTATTTTTATTTTTTAAAATTTAGTTGGTTTAAATCGCAAATTTATTTAATTTATGTTTTAAATAATTTTAAAGTTTTAAATTATTATTTTTTGTATTTTTGGTAGGATGTTTCATTTATTAATTTGCAAAAAATCAGGTTTTATTCGTGAAAGATATTTTATGGCCTCAACTTGCCCATTGGGAAACTAGGTTTGTTGCCCATCGAACCACATTTGTGTCATTCAGAAATCTGGAAATCTTAAGTCTATCACACAAAGCCTTATAGGATTTACTATATATAAACTAGTTTAACCCTAACATACTAACATAAGTACTGCTAACTGACATATACATCATCAAAATAAATAAAAACAAAGTTTATAGCTACTCCTCATCAAAGGACTCCAACAGGGTTGGGTCCTTCACGCTAGAACTTGGAAATTCCAATTGAGGAAGGCATAAAATGTGCTTTTGAATATGGCCAAGATGAACATTCTACTGTTGTATTTGAAATTGGATAAGTTGAAATTCTTTCTGAATTTCCTGGAAACAAGGGTCCAACTTAACAGATCCTATAGAATTCATAATAGCTCGGGCCACAATAATCTTCATCATATAGTAAATGTGTACGTCTATTCATACTGAGTGAGCCTAGCTCGGGTATGGCCGTGATCAGGAACCAATAGATGTTAATCCACGAGGTGCACTTCATTCTCAACATGCTAGTTGAGATCCGCCTCCCATGATGAAATCAATTCTTTTACCTGAGCGACAGTAACTATGTTATATGCTTGGGGAGTGTCATTGATAATATTAGCATCAGAATTTCTGCCACTTCTCCTCGATGGATGCATAGAGGAGGAGCCTCATCCACCTCTATTCCCAGCCTTTTGAATACGACCTCAACCCCCAATTCCCGATGGACTAGTACCCGAAGAAGGCTGAGCCATATCTATAAACCACCAATCCAACACAGTATACCCTTCCACCCAAACAGGCTAAGCCACAGTTCGAGAACAGATCGGTTGTGTGTGGGCTGAGTGGAAACCCCAACTAATATGACCTGACACATATATAGAGGAAAAGAGAAAGAAGTGAATTACATTAACCCTAGGCCATACAAAAGCACAACAAGTCGAGAAGGCCAACCACCAACACCATTCGTTGCAAATATCCAACACCTCGTGCCTAGATAGTTCACTTGACATATAGAAACCATAGATAGTCTGTCGCCTCAGAAGGGAGGTGCTACATACCAACTCCCATGGAGAAACAAACCGTAACTATAAAAACCATAGATGGAGAAATATAGGAGATTTTCACATTCCAACTCATCAAATCACAAAGAAAACCATTGTTATCGGGTGAACAATCCTTCCACAAAAGACAACTGACCCAAATTGTTCCATACATTCCCATTTGAAGTAATAGAATACCATATAATATGGACACCAGCATCGAAGCAACAGAGTCAACATAAAAGGTAACCACAGAAACATGCTCGCTTGCCTAGCATTCAATTCCAATTTGCTCAATAGGTAATTTGTAGGAGGGATCGACAACCTTGTATGTAACATTCAAAAATAGAGCTTTTCGTATGCAAGGAGGGGAGAAAAGAAACATTACATACCTGACTACCATCACCATGAGCCTGAGGCCAGTGATGTCCCGTGAACAAAACCTCGCTACCGAGCTTACCACTAGAGGATAAATACCACGACACCGCCACTTACTTCCTAAAACTGGTCTCCCGCATAAAACAAATGCATGAATGGGGCTACATGCCCTCACCACCTCAATATTATGAACCCTATGTCGTATCGTTCCCACATTAAACTCACCCATGCTATCTTCCACCCCACCTTCCTAATCACACATGCAAGGTCCTAGTATGAATCACCTTTCCACTCTATCGCCTGTCATATCACCGTTGTCGAGAGTCCCGAGAGGGGCGATGAATTATTTTGCACCCCGATCGTGGTAAAGTTTTAAATTATTATTTTACAGTAAGTTTTAATATTTTTTTATGAATCTTACTTGTATTAAATTATTTTTGTATTAATTTTAATTATAATGTGTAAAATTTAGTATTAATATTTATTAATGTTAAAGATTTTAAAATATTAATTAATATATAAAAATATATTATTAGTGAGATGTTGCGTAATAAAATATACATATTATTAATAATATTAATATAATAATCAGCCTAATTGTGTTCTTGGATAGGGTTTTAGTCTACAAGGACTACCTCACCACCAATGCTGATTTTCAGTCTAGCCCTAACGCCCATAGTAGTTGCATATCTGGTCGTAGAAAGGGACGAAGGGGTTGAAAATTTTGTTAAATTCTGGAGGCACGTTTTTTATTCATATGGAGCGATGTATTTGGAACTGAGGCCATGGGGTCTAGACCTCTTCATTCCTTGTAATATGGTTGAAACAAATTTTTCTTAGCTAGATAAGGGTTCTGGTCGTTCACAACTAGATTTGGCATCATTTTTCAATAGGGATATGAGTTTTGGTTCTCTTGTGCTTGTCGATGATGATCACGAGATTTTTTTCAACACCCACATCCCCTTATATCTAACCAAGATAAACTCAGATCTAGAAGATCTCAAGGTAGAACAATAGAAGAAGGAAATATTTCAAATTTTCATTAAAAACAAAAAGGAAAATCATTCGTTTTTTTGGATCTGAGGATGGGATTTTGTGGAAAATATGAAACACACCATCTATATCCATATGGGTATACCAATAGCACTTAAATCTCTCAAATATGAAGGTAAAGTGCTACAAAATGCACGTCGAATGGAAGATTATGGAGTGGGAAAGGAATTAACCATTAGTTTGATTCTGAGAATGAGGGGATGGTATTCAACCCACAAAAACCGTAATGCAGACACCATAAAACCTAATGGATCCATATAATTAAGGACATACTCAAAGGGAGGATGCTGCGCTAGCCAAACAGTCTCAAAATTTTCCAAGTTCTTACACAGTCGAGCAAATAGATAAGATATCAACTATGGAGGTAATATCCTAAGAGGTAAAATCCAATTTTGCTAATCTACAAACAACAACATTAATTTGTTTGTTCAATGATTCCTGGCTTAAACCAAAATATTTATATGAATGGGTGTACTCTTCCTAGACAACAAAGTTTGATCTCTGTTTGTGTTCAAAAGGATTTTTCGTAGTCCATTTTGAGACACAACAAGAAATGGACAAAGTTTTTCATGAATGCCCATGGTTTTCGGGTATAAGCTCTTTGTAAACCCGTGGTTCCTAGATTTCGATGCAAAAAACATGGTGGTAACAACAATGCCAGTATGGGTAAGTTTACCAAACCTCGCCCCTTCATTTCTGGCGTCGTCGGGTCTTAGAGGACATTGGAAATATCCTTGGAAAATTCAAAAAAATAGATGCGGATAGAACATCAAAAGACATCTTCACTTTTTCTAGGATATGTGTGGAGATTGACCTTAGCAAGGGTCTCCCTATTCGCCTTCTTTTAAAACATGAAAATTTCAGTGGACTCAAGTTCTCAACTATGAGAACATGAATTTTAGATGCCAATATTGTTTCTGAATGAGACATTTGTAGAATTCTTGTCCTCAAGCAAAAAAGGCACCAAAAAAGAAAAAGAGGAAAGGAAAAATGCAGAGGGGATGGTAGTTCCCAAACAAAAAATAAACAAAGAAGAAGAGCTCGAGGAAGAAAACCTGAACTTATAATTATAGACTCAAGCCAATGACGGTGAAGAGGATAAAACCAAACCAAAGGAAGACACCTAAAGGGGGATAGAATCAATAGAAATCATAGTTCCACATCAACAAAGAAAGGAATTACCCAAGGAAAATATTCAATAGGCATAGAAGGAGCACATGTATCTAAGAGATCAAACTTTGACAAAGAAGTTCCCACACATATGGATGAGAATTAGATGGCAACAATAACAACCACCCCCAATTAGTAACAACCACCCCCAATCAGTAACAACCACCCCCAATCAAGGAGTATGACAAAAGGTAGAAAGAAAGAAAGGAAAAAAGGTGAAAGTAGATGATTTTTATCATACTTAAATGATGCAGGGGGATATTTATGTCCAACCACCTATTCCACCTAGAACTCTAGTCGGTTTCATCAGTTTCCTTGATTATGGCAACAATTACTATTGTTAGTAGTTTTCCGGGTCCTGAACTTCCAGAGCTATTTTGAACTCCTAAACGACATTATTTTGAGGTTCGAAGCAAGCTAATATCCATAAGTAGGGGCCCACCACAAATCCTGTAGTACTCAGAGAGATATTTGCAACGAGGCATCGTACGCGCAAAATAAAGACCATATGACCAAGTTACGGCCACCAGAAATTGGTGTCTCAACTAACCCCAATGGGGCCTGCAAACTCTTGGTGTTTCATCTCCTAGGGTTACTCTTTTGGTTTTTTAGGGTTTTCCTTTGTTGTTCAACAACAAAAGGGCCCTTGAGCCTCATTGTAACACAATTAAGAGGCATGTAGCCACCACATATCTTTTCAAAGATAAGCTAGCATCGCCCCAGCTAGTTTATTTCCATTATGCTTGTAAACATATTCTGGTTCCTTGATATTAATGAAATGAATATTTATTTCTATTGCATCTATATTTTTATGTTTATATTTGTATTATGCTGTATTCTTGCATAAGTTCAGATCAGTGGTATCAGAGTCTTCTCTTTCTCTATTTTTCTTTTCATGTCCCCAACGAGGTCAGGGTATAAAGAGTTAGGACTTGAACTGGTTTAACCTTTGCAAGACTAGCCTCAGAAACCCCGATGACCTCCCATCATGGATGAAAAGAAATATGAGGGAACAGGGGATCCTTTCAAAATATTTCTTGAGGAATCCCTCGAGTGACAAAGGGACGTGATGATGGATAACTTTGCCCATATCCTTCAGCGACTACCCACAGATGGCACATCTTCATCCAACAAACACTTTGGAGGTGTCACTTCCTTTAAGGTATAAGTCAAATTTAACATTCCCATATTTTAAGCCCAGATAGATGTAGACATTGTAGATATATGGTTAAATCTATTGGACGGATATTTTTCAATTCATGACTTTTCCAATCAGGAAAATATTACTTTCTCACTCAAAGTCGCCCCCCATGTCAGAGACTGGTGGGAAATCTACTGTGAACAAAAGGACGAGAGGTAACCTTAACTGTTTTCAGCTGCACTCACTTGGAATTATTTTGGAGATGCCATCAAGCAACAATATTACCCTATCAGAAGCTATGAAGATAAATACATACCGTGGAGCATGCTGCGGTAGGAAATGGACCAAGACGTGCCAGAGTTCACAAATATTTTTCATACCCATCACACAAAGTTTCCGTATCAAGGATTCTGAGTGGAATTTGGTACTCAAGTACCGCAACTATCTGCACAAGTACATCCAGGATGAGATGGAGTTCCTGGACATCTCCTTGCCTGGAATTTCCTATCGATACACTGTCAAGATTGAGCAGAAATTTAAAGAGAAGAAGCGAGACTTTGGATATGTGAATCTGGAGTAAGGGAAAGGTGCCCCCAAAGCGAAGAACAAAGGAAAAAGCCAAGGCAGGGTGAGCCAGGACAACTTGCGGAAGCTGCAAGCAAAGAAAAAAATATAGGAAGACAAAGAAGGACATAGGGAAATGGTGTGAGTTCCATAAGAGCCCCACTCACAACACAAGTGAGTGTCAAGCCAAGCAGTCATTGGTGGCCGAGAAAAAAGATTTGGAATCAGATGCATGTTCCGACTTTGAGTCAGAAACCGACAAGGGGAATGACAAAGGGAAGCAAATTATTAATGTGAAGCTTAGTGCCACCATTGTCACCAACAAGATCCATAAGATTAAGTCTGAAGATCCAGAGGAGGGGGAGCGACTCTTCCACTCACATATGTGGGTGAAGGGTTCTCTACTGCAGTTCATTGTTGAAATTGGAAGCCAAAAAAACCTCATTTCAGTAGAGGTCATGAATCATTTGGACCTACCAATCACACCACACCCACAGTCGTACACCATCAGGTGGCTTCACCAAGGGCGAGATCTCCGTGTCAACCAACAATGTTGTCTTCCCTACAACATCAAGCCCTTCACATATGAGGTATTGTGTAGTGTTGCTCCTATTGAAGTTTGTGATGTATTATTAGGCCAACCATACTTGTGGTAGTGTCATATTTTGTATGAGTCTAGGCCTCACACTGTTATTATTTCTTTGGGAAATAAGTTATACAAGATACTAGAGGTGGCACCGCCTACCACCATCTCTTTGATCTCTGTGAAGCAATGTAGTAAGATCATTTCCCAGACCAAGAAATTTGTCTTCCTTATGATTTGCCCTCAGATCAAGAAGAATATTGTGGCCACATCCACAACCTCCAAACAAGGCTCCTCCACATGGCAACAGTAGATGGACAAGGTTTTGGAGGAGTATAGTGACATCTTCACCTCACCCACAGGGGTACCCCTACACCGTTAGGTCAAGCACTCCATCGATCTAACCTTGGGTGCACCGCTACCCAACATACATATCTATTGATGCTATGTTCTGGAGAACATTGAAATTAAGAGGTAGATTAAGGAGTTGTTGCAGAAAGGGCACATTAGGCCAAGTTCATCACCCTATGGGAGCCTGGTTGCATTGGAACAAAATAAATACAACACCTGCAGACTATGTATTGACTATCGAGTGCTGAATGAGATCACTGTCCAGAATAAGTATCTAATCCGATGGATTGATGGGATTTTGGACCAGCTCAAGGGGGCCAAATATTTCAACAAGATTAATTTGAAGTTTAGTTATCACCAGGTGCCAATCAAACCCTTTGATGTGTGGAAGACTGCGTTCAAATCCAAGGAGGGCCTTTTCAAATAACTAGTCATGCCTTTCAGTTTGTTGAATGCCCCGGTAACCTTCATGAGGTTGATGGATGACATCTTGCGGACCTTCTTCAACTCATTAATTGTAGTGTATTTGGATGAAATCGTGATCTTCAACTAGAGTTGGGAAGAGAACCTATACCATATTTGGTAGGTCCTCCAAACCCTGTGACAACACAGGTTCTGTGCCAATTTGGAGAAATGAAATTTTGGTATGACCTAGGTTCAATATTTGGGGTACATCATTGATGAGAAGGGTGTGCATGTGGACCCAAGCAAGATACAATTTATTAAATATTGGCTAGCCCCAATCACTCTAACAAAGCTACTCAAATTTTTGGGTCTTGCTAATTTCTATCGCAGGTTAGTGTTGGGTTTCTCTCATATCACTTGGCCTTTGAGTCAAGTCACCAAGGGCGAAGAGAAAGAAAATTTCTTCTACTTTGAATTACAATAGAAGGAATTTTTCAAGTTGAAGCATCCCGTCTACTCCGCACCAGTGATCACATTACCAGACTTACAAGAACCATTTGATATTGAGGCAGATGTCTCTTACTATGCTATTGGGGCAATTCTTACTCAGTAGGAGAATCTGGTGGCATATCATAATGAGACGCTTTTAGACATAGTCCGAAGGTATCCCACCTATGACAAAGAGATGTATTCCATTGTGAAAGCTTGCTGCCAATGGAAGCATTACATTATGGGGAAATGGTCATCCACACAGACCATCGACCCTTGCATCTCATACAAACACGAGAAAAATTACAGAACGATTGCCTTTAGATATGGTCCAAATATCTACAACAATTCGATTTGAACATCAAGTACAAGAAGGGAAAAACCAATAATGTTGGATACTGTCTTAGGCAACCAACAGTTATGGTGCTGATCACTGTGCTCAACTCTTGTGGATACAAGACTTCGAGGTGGCCGCATCTTTACAAGAGCGATCCAGAATTTGGCAGCATATACTAGATTCTCGTGGACATAAATCAACTTCCAGATTTTCACCTCTAGGGCACACTGTTATGCCACCTGGGACACCTCTGTTTTCCTTCAAGCGAGTGTGCCAAGATGATTTTGGAGGCACACTACAGTTGGGTCATTGGTGTTGGCTTAGTGGGCCTTGACCTAGGTTTAGCGTTAATTAGCCAAGAAAATCCTTACACTACTGTCCCTTTCGGCATCAATCCACAAGGCGTAGACTGAAATCTCATCCGAAGCAGTATGGGGGGATGGGAGAACCAAGTTTCCACACCCAGAGACAATAGTAATATCATTTTATACCCTAAACATTCCTTCAAGCAAATCAATAAGCCTTTTAGGGCTTATCGATATAATTCTCTTATTCAGCTTCTAGACCTTCATGAAGGTTTGCGATCGTCCTTCCATGGACCCTAAATAGGTGGTTTATCTACTTACGCACTTCTGTAATTATTCTTACTTCTGTATTTACCCCGATTGGTTTAAGTATCTGCTAACTTCAACATGCATTAATATATTATTTGTGTAAACAGATATTATTACTTGTGTTCGTATAACAAAGTAAAAAATATAGATTCGCTCAACAATATAAAATTAAGTCATAAAACCAATATTCTTCATAACATAATCGCATGCATTAATAACATAAATAAATAGATCAACGCATGTAATTCTAGAATAATCCTCTTTATTAATGCTTCAGATCTTTTTTACAAACTCTAACTATCCTGGGCACACAGCTACAGGGGCCCACGCACTCAGCTGCAGATTTTTACCCAAGGCCCCTGCGCACACAGCTGCAGATCCTCTTTCCTATGCTAAGACTCTTCACTCTTATCTTTTATTGGCCCATTACCTCAACATCCATTACCAAATCTAATCTGCCTTAAACTCTTCTAAGACTTCCCTTTTTGGGTAGATCTCTTAAAGCCAACATGACTTACATAAAAGAAGGGAAAAAAATCCTTAATGACACTTTAGATCTTTGCACTTTGCGACCACAAAATGTGGATACTTCACACTTTTTATACAAAAACTTGCGCTTTCTGCCCCAAAACTTGGGCTTTTAACCCCAAAAGTGACCCTAAGGGACCTTATCCTAACAGGCCCCTAACACAAATATGGTGACTCACCCTCGAGTCACTCTGTTGGTGTGGAGATCTTGCTGCGAAGGCCTCCCAGCTTCACTTGCAAAAATTGCAACTTTAGCGGTACACTACATCGCCGCCTGCTTGACCTGCTCTACCAGCTGCTCTGTCACTAGTCCTACGCTATCTACCTGGATGTTTTGTTGTACCGCCTTCTGGCTAGCCAACTTTCCTTCAATGGTGGAGGTGAGTGCATAGGACTCATCCAGCCAAGGCCCTAATCTGGCCTTGAGTACTTCCTCTTTGCGCTGCGCTGATTCTGCCTATTCCTTTAGATGCTTGGCTTCATGCAATTTTGCCAATCTCTGCGTGATAATGACAGTGTGCACCATCGCTCTTACTTCATCGTACCACTTTTGTAATTACCTCACCTCGGTATTTAACCTTTGCAAGTTAGGATCTTCCTGCAGACTAGTAAGTACTGTTATCACCCCAAGAAACTCACCTAGGTTGTATATCAGTGATGCTCAGGAACATTAAAAATTTAACAATTCTATCGGATGAAATGATGGATAAATGGAGGATGTGCAGCACCTTTAAGCCAGATAACCACTTCTACTATGATTGACCCCGGACATGGGTGAACACCCCTAGACTACAAGGCTTTTAACCACCAATTACTCACATCTTAAGGTAAAGGTGATAATGAAGAAAACTAATCACCCCAGCGGATGCACAGGACCCTGTGATGGCCAGCGGCAACCAGTAAAAGGTCTGTAAATCTGGATTCTAATACATAGACAGGATGACAACTCTCTATGCATTACAACAACAGAAACCTGCATACATGTTCAGTTATACATGCCAAATTCTAACACAAAGGTGGGATGACAGCCCCTCTAATGTTAACATTTACAACAAATGAACGAATGCAAAACAGGCACAACCTGGAACAAGAAGAAGAAATGGAAAGTGAGCAATTGACAGCAAAAGAAGCTTGTATCAATTGGAAATGAAGACCAGACGCTGCAGGTTACAAAGTAGTTACAGTCTCCAGAAGTTAGAAGGCTACAATAAGCTC